>VXBW01007587.1:143085-159673 GCA_013400375.1 Thinocorus orbignyianus
GACTCCACAGCTGGACACAGTACTCCAAATCTCAAAGTAGTCCAGGTCATATAACTCATACAGAAAACGCTATTTAGTAATGTAAGTAAAATTGTTGTGCAAAAAACTTCCCAAATTTCCTTTTCTCTGGTGATGTGCTCACCTTTTCAGTGTCCCTCTGGGTCTAAGTGTACTTCCTCAGGCAGAGAGGTGGTGGGTGGGGACTCACAGAGAGCAACCAGTTTGTCTGCCCATTGCTGGGAGAAGTCTGACGTTCATGGTGGGGTTCCACCTTCCTTTATTTGTGAGAGCCTGGTGTTATTTCTTATGCTCCCTCCACATTGACTCCCAGCTATGTTTGAAAGCTGAACAGCCCCCACTCAACATTAAGGACTCTGTTTCATGGGTTTGTTATGCCATTAACAGACATGGTGTGCACAGAGTTTAATTAAACAGTAATAAGTCTGTAATTGCTAGGCAGTTGTTAAAATGAGCTAAAAGCAGCTCAGGCCAAGGCAAGACCTGCCCTGAGACTCCACACCGTCTCTGCTGCATTTCAAAGGCTGGCATTGCCTTGTCCGTGCAGCGGTACCTTTGAGCTGCTCCTGATCTGCTTCAGGTGCTGTTGTTTGCACAAGCAGAGCTGGCAGACAGCATCAGGGAGGATAAAGTCCACCGTGTGTCCTTGTGAAGCAGCAGCAGATGGGAAGAGTGTCATCTGGCCACTGCTCAGCTCTTGCCTGTGCACCCGACACAGCCCTGCTGCTTGCATCGTGGCCGTGCCAGGCTGGGCTCTGCCCCAGCTTTGCCAGGTCCCCTCCTGTATCGCCCTCCCCTGAGGCTCAGGCAGAGCGGAGATGGGGACTGCACAGCCAGGCACTGACTGAGCCAGGCTAAGGGCCAACAGATTCTTTTTCCCAAGACTTAATTTCAGCTTCTGGTCTGCTGACAGGGAGTGTGTGGATGTGCCATGCTTCTTGCTTGATTCAACTCCTCCTACAATCTCATCTTGGAGATCAAGCACACTATCACACTGAAAAAACAATACGCACCACAACATACCAGAAACACTGTCAGGGAACAAAGACTGTGGACGGTGGCTTTGAGACAAGCCTGTCTGTAGCTCATTATCTGATTGCAATGAATGTGGGCAGCAGAGCACTGAGACACTCCACAGCTCCCTCACCAACTCCCAGCATTCAAAACACTTGACTCAGGTCTCAGAAAACATTATGCTGTCCAAAAATAATGAGATTTTAAAAATTAATAAACTCCAGCTCTGTTTATTTGCCTTCTATTTTTTTTGGAGCTGTTAGGAATCATGTTTTCAGCTTTTTTCTGCAGTCACAAGTTTGGCTCTGATATGATTTTCATTCAAGACCAAGTCTCATGTAATCCCCTGACTCTTGCAGTTGCGGCTGGAAGAAAAATAACAGCTCTCTGAGGACTGAATCATCGGAGCTGCCAACCCTGGTCAACCTTTTCAGGTTGGTAAAGTAGGAATGGAGATGGAGATGATCCTAAGAACACTGACTTTGGCTTGGCAACTACTTTTAAATGCTTTCCCTCTGAGATTCATCATCCTCCTTGTAACACAGGGGTCTTTATCTGCTCCACACCAAAATCCCAGGGCATACCTCCCCATCATAGAAATTGTTCAGAGCATGAGCACTGTACGAACTTGACAAGCAGTGTTTGAAGCTCTCACAGGGGTGTCAGGAGGAGGTAGGTCCTACCTACCTGCTGGTGCCATAGCTGTCCTTGCAGAGAAGGAACTGGCATTTCTGCCTGTGATGGCAAAGCATGTCAATCTCTGCTGGTTTCTTCGCTGTGATGTACGGCTTGGGCTGGGTAGGGGCTCAGGAACAGCCCAAACAATCACAGATACCCAAAGCCTGATGAATTTCAGCAAGTTCAAACATTTACCCAGGGAGTAACATCAAATTTACACACGTCATTTTTCTTTTACTCTGTTTCCACTGACAATTCATTTTCTTACCACATTAACAAGGCCGAGTGCCAGGTCCTGCATTTGGGCCACAACAGCCCCATGCATTACTACAGGCTTGGGGAAGCATGGCTGGAGGGTTGCCTGGCAGAAAAGAAGCTGGGGATTCTGGTTGACAAGCGGTTGAATCTGAGCCAGCAGTGTGCCCAGGTGATCAAGAAAGCCTATGGCATCCTGGCTTTTATTAGAAATGGTGTGACCAGCAGCAGTTGGGAGGTGATTGTCCCTCTGTACTCAGCACTGATGAGGTCAAACCTTGGGTGTTGTGCCCAGTTTTGGGCACTTCAATACAAGAGAGATCTGGAGGTGCTGGAGTGAGGGCAGAGGACTCAATGAAGCTCATGAAGGGTTTGGAGAATAAATCTTATGAAGAGTGACTGAAGGACCTGAGACTGTTTAGTTTGAGGAAGAGGAGGCAGAGGGGAGGCCTCATTTCTCTCTATAACTAGTTGAAAGGACACTGTAGAGAGGCTGGTGCTGGTCTCTTCTCGCAGGTGATTAGTGACAGAATGAGAGGGAATGGCTTCAAGCTGTAACAGGGTAGTTTTAGATTGGAAATTAGGAAAAAAGAGTGGTCAGACACTGGAATATGCTGCCCAAGGAGGTGGTTGAGTCCCCATCCCTGGGGGATATAGAGTAGGGGAGAACTTTGTACAGTAGGGTAGATGGTTGGACTCAATGATCTCAAGGGTCTTTTCCAACCCAAATGATTCTATGATTCTATGAATAATGCTGCTGTGAAAACTCTGTATTTCCCCAAAGGAGCCAGGCAGGACTGGCTCCATAGCTGTCCTCCTGGTTGCTCTTATCACGGAATCATGGAATTGTCAGAGTTGGAAGGGACCTCTAGAAACCATCCAGTCCAACTGGGAACCACTGAAAAGAGTCCAGCTTCATAGTCCTTCAGCCCACCCCTTAAAAACTTGTGAGCATTAATAGGATCTCCCCTCAACTTTCTCTTCTCCAGGCTCAAGAGTCCCAGCTCTCTCAGCCTTTCCGCATCAGGGAGATTCTCCAATCCCTCCATCATCTTTGTTGCCCTACACTGGACTCTCTCCAGTAGTTCCCTGTCTCTCTTGAACTGGGGAGCCCAGAACTGGATGACATTATGTCATGTCTTATGTCCAGGTTCAGTGTGTTCCAGACTGCACACCAACCGAAGTGATATAATTTAGTCCACGGGCTTCTCCTTCAGACCCATCTAAAGACACATTTGCTGAAAAGCTCAGCAAGAGAATTGATTTTATTTTCTGTGGGCTTAGGAAAATGAGATCAAGTTCTCCATATTCTTCAGCGATAAATCTGTCACTCCCCAGTGTTAAGTTGTCTGTGCTTGTACTCAAGAAACAAACAGGCTTGGGGAAAGAAGAGGTACTCCTGCTGTCATTGGATAGCCCTGCTTTCCCAAAGTGTTAATAAGGGTTCCCAGCAAGGAGTCAGGGCTCCTGTCCAGTCAGAGGACCAGTGCAGACATGCACCTTCTCCAGGAGCAGGTCTGACTCATCCTGGTATGGATCAGCTCCATGATCTCACTGCAGTCACTAGAGGAGAGACCTGAATGCAAAGGATCTTTGGTAAATGTGCACATTTGTGCCCGTATTTGTTTCCAGATTTGTATCTCTGACAAACTGTGCAATCGAGATTTGGTCCATGCTTTGATGGATTCAAGTGTCTTTTATTCATCTTTTACTTTGCTCCACTGTCAGAATAATTTCCAGGTAAGGTGGATTCCCACAGGGCAGCCTCTTCCTCTGGGAGAAGAAAACCCTGACATCAGACAGAGCAGCTGACTTTCAAGGCACTTGCCAACCTCACAGGCAGCGCTCCAGAGCCGAAGTGCTCAGTCTGGGGTCTTCTGGCAAGTGGTGTTGGAAAACTGAGAGTTTATAAACTTCCTAAATCTTACTTCTTTACACTGAGACCAGCTGTGGCAGAGGAGCAATAGTCATCCTCTCACCAGCTGACAGACATCTCGCAGAAGGATGCATTTCAATGGGAAACACTCATTCAAAAGCAGCTGAATCTTCAGCGGGCACTCCTCTGGGCAGGGTGCAGGACAGGTTTCAGGCAGCAGCTGCTCTACCGTGTGCTGCCGCATGCCATCAAGAGCAGGTAAATGTTCAGATGAACGCTGCACCCCCAAAAAGTTATAATTTATACCATAGCTCAAGTCACCGAATTAAGGGCCATACAGGTACACATGTATGCAATACATAAATACATACCTATATACATTTGTCCTTGTTTGAGGTAAAACAGAACCGATTTTCTGTTCAGTAATTTTATTTTTCAGCTAAGACTTCTAACTGAACCCTCTTAAATTAACACTGGGTGTTCAAACACTAGTCACTCCCAGAGTGATAAAACCTATGTCAACAGTTCATGCCAAGGAATGGGGTGCAGGGAGGTGCTTGCTTGTACTTATTGCTGTAATGACCAAGCTCAGCTCACTTTGTCATCTGCTCCATTGGAGGGTTGGCAGCAGAAAAGCGTAGATGGGAGGAGGGGACAGAAGAGGTCACCCCAAGCTGACCAAGGGGGTGCTCCATCCAATCTGCCCCACGTTCAGTATAAAAGCAAAGGGGTCAAAAGGTCAGCTTCTTTCTTCAATGGCTGACATTTGAGGAGTACTCTCTCTGTTCATCTGTCTTTGATCCTGCATTTTTGATCCAGCATTCCTGAATCAAGCTCCAGAATCCAGCTCCTGTCTGTTGCAGAGTCCTGTCTGGGTCTTTCCTGGTGCCTGACAATGACATCGTCTTGGGAGCTCCATACAGTTTTGTATATATCATGTATATGTAATTATTTTCTTTTTATTATTTTATTAATATTTTCATTAGTTTTATTGAACTCATAAGTCTCTTTCTCCCTCTTACTCCTCTCCCTGAAGGGCAGGAGATGCTCGTCCTCCTGTGAAGGGAGAGAGGTCAGACAACGTCTGTCATTGGTTTTGGTGGCCAGACCAGCTCAAACCATGACATCATTACATAAACTATACATAAATAGTTATAATAATTAATTTTCAGAGTTGTTTCAATGAAAGTAGAAGAACCTTTTGCTTCATTTTCTTACTTTTCAGCTGATCAAGAAAATGAGGAGGGGGCCTGTCTGGGAGAGCCACTCTCACCCCATAATGAGCAGAGAATACGGGGGAGACCAGGAAAGTGCAGCACGGAGCACACTGTGTGGTCTCAGCTGGCAGCTTGGGGCATAAAAAAATGCTGGATTTTGTGGATTTTGAACTGCCAGGACTGATTTGTCTCTCTGCCCTAGTGTGTCCTTCTGCACACCTCAGACCCGTGCAGGCCTCTCCTGTTGCTAATATTTAGTGTCCCCTACAAAGCTGTCCATTCTTTAGGTGAAGAAACTGAGGGTATGTAAGAGCAACATACTGACACAGGGCAAGGCAAAACAGTTATTGCTTAATTACTTAAGTAGGCCTTCTTTTGAGACTGTTGGAGGGAAGCAGCTTTTCTTTGTATTTTTTTGTGTTTTTTGTTACCTTGAGCAGTTTTTTTTGTGGGAGATTTTTCATTGGTTTTTAGTCATTTAGGTAAGGAGGTTTTGGTGTTTTTCTGTTTCTTCTTTCTTCTCCCACACCTCACATGCAGTTGTTTTATGGGTGCATTCATTGACAGATTTATCTGTATCTCCATCTCTTTTTATCTCTATTTTTCAGTCTGTTTTGTTTTTCTTAAGTGCAGCTTGTTGTTTCGCTTTTCTTCTGGTATCATCTAGAAGTTTCTCCAGCTAAGTCTTTCTGTTGGCTGTTTCCCAGTTGGTGGGTTCCTCATTAAAAGGGCTTGCACCACTGGTCTGTGACTGCAGGGAGAGTCTGGTGCCTCTCCTGGGGCTGGGGGTGATGGTGGGCTCCCGAGCGGGAGGCAAACGCCAGCTGAGATTTGGCAGATGAAGGAGCTGTGGGGGCAAGGAGCAGACTGCACTTGCAGGGAGGATGAACATGAGAGTGACAGGGTCTTTGCAGAGATCTTTGAAGAGACAAAAAATCCTGAGCTATGTGATGCAAAGGAGGAAGGACAGCATGAGATGAAGTTAGAAGGACTTCTGGATGAAGACTTCCATGATGGGGGAGACTGGACACTTGTGACTTCGGGCAGGATAGGAAATTTCTCTGCCTGTTGAGCATTGTTACCAAATTGGTGCAAACCCTCCATAGCCAATTGTCCTGGTTTCCAGTAGGGCTGGGGTTGATTCTCCCCTGTCTCTATCCGGCACAACTATTCCACCTGATGTATGCCAGGCCCAGGGGCAGCAGGGAACTAGTCGGGGAGGGGAGGGGCCACAACCGGAAGTGGGTATGGCGACATCACGGCGTAGGCATATATATGGACAGGTGGTGCCGGGGTGCTCTCAGCGGCGTCGGTGGCAGTTGGGGCAGCGCAGGCTGCGGTCGGTGTTGTACTCGTGTTTGTATCCTCCATCCGTGTTGCTGTTTCCCTGCAATACCTGCTGTTCTGGTAAACAGTTTTTATTTCAACCCACGAGTCTGCCTTTTCTTTCTCATCCTCTCCCCGCTGCTGGGGGGTGGAGCCAACGGACTGCCATGTGGCACTTCTGTTGCCGCCGAGGCTAAACCACGACACCAATGAAAGGGACCAAGCTCTGTGAAGGGAGGTTTCAGCCAGATCTGAACAAAGCATTAGGAGCAGAAGGCGACAGCTGGTGCTGGTCATCATAGGTTCCCTCCTGTGCAGGATAGAGGCACACATTTACTGATCTAAGATGCATCACAAGAGGTTTGTAGTTTGCCAGTGACCTGGATCTTGGATGGTCTGCAGAAGCTGCTGAGGCTTTTGTGGTCTCCAGATTGCTATGCTTTGTTGCAAATCTGTAGGGATACAATGCTGTTGCCAAGGGATATCTGTAAGAAAAGAGGAATCACTGTAGGACTGCAAGGGGAAGAGAAAGGATTTAGAATCATAGAATGGTTAAAGTTGGAAGGGACCTTCAAGATCATCCAGTTCCAAACCCCCTGCCATGGGCAGAGACACCTCCCACCAGACCAGGTTGCTCTGAGCCCCATCCAACCTGGCCTTGAACCCCTCCAAGGATGGAGCAGCCACAATTTCTCTGTGCAACCTGTTCCAGTCCTTCACCACCCTCAGAGCAAAGAATTTCTTCCTAAGATCTAATCTAAATCTCCCCTCTTCCAGTTTAAAATCATTCCCCCTCATCCTATAGCTCCACTTCCTGAAAAAGAGTCCCTCTCCATCTCTCCTGTAGACCCCCTTTAGGTACTAGAAGGCCACTATAAGGTTTCCCCAGAGCTTTCTCTTTTGCAGGCTGAACAATCCCAAATATCTCAGCCTGTCCTCACGGGAGAGGTGCTCAAGTCCTTCTGATTTGTAAGCCCAAATATGCTTATCTTCAATCCTGCAGGGGAAACTAGAAAGACTTGGGTAGGAACGAACTCACCACATGAGGTAACACTTGGTTGGTGTCTTAGACAGAGTTTTGGCTACCTCACTCTATTGGACACACTCTGTGTGTGCTCACAGAGCTGGCTATGGCAGTGTCAGACCACTGTACCCTTAGAAAATGAAGGAGATCAGAGGAGGTCCCCAACAGCTGTAGAAAGCTTACTGTCACACCCAGTTTCAGAAAAGAGAAAGCAGGAGGACCTGAGAACTGCAGGCTGGTCCGACTCACTTTAGTCCCTGGGACACGTGGAAGGTGGTAGGGCCTGGTGAACCTTGCACCTGCTCTGTCATCTCTGAGATGTGCCATACCTTCCAAAAGTCACAGTAAGGAGGCAGGGGAGGACTGAAGAAGACATGGAGACAGCAGTAAGAGGGATAAATAGCATCACTGGCTCAGCCTGGCTTTGAAATCAGAAAGAAGAAAGAACAAACTACAAAGCCTTCAGTTTATAAGTACATATGATATCTCCAGGTGATGAAAAAGAACCATCTGGGATTTGTCAGGAACGAATCATTTCAAATCAGTCCAATTTTTTTGACAGTAACTGGCCCAGTGGATAAAGAGAAGCAATGGATGTGAAATATATTGACTTTAAGGCTTTTAACACAGAGTAACAGGATGTCCTCTGAGCAAACGAGGGAAATATACTCTAGATTTCTTAAGACGACGGTGGTGCAAGTAGGTGAAGGGCTGTTCTCAGCTCCTAACAAGCTCTCTGTCAGAACAGGAGGGTTGTTCAGATAGGTCCATCCTGAGACACTTTTCTGTGTTTTGATTCCTTATTTACAGGACAGAATTGAGAGGATGTGTCCACCCCTGTGAATAATGAATTCATCCCAGCTGGAATGAATGGCAAAATCAAAGCTAGAGTGACTGTGATAAAATGCAGGAATAGTCTGAAAACAGTTACCTAAAGTGAGGGTTATGGAGAGGATGCATGCAAACTCTTCCAGAGTTGCCTGGTAAAATACAATGGGCATAAATTGCAACTGGAAAAATTCCCACTGAGCATAAAGAAAATATTCTTAATCTTCACGACCAGGAAGGTGGAAAGGATCTCCGTCCCCAGAAATTTTCAAAACCCATCTGGATGCGGGACTGAGAAACCTCATTCAGGGCTGGAGTTCCCTGCTTGGAACAGAAAGTAAGAGTAAGTAGAGGCTTCCAGAGGTCCCTTGCAACCTAGATCTTTCTATGAGTCTATGACAATGGCCGCGCTGCTCGTTTGCCACTATCAGCCCTTCTGAGCCAAAGCAATGACTGAAGTTCTGAGAAGCTCAGGGGAGAAAGGGAAGATGGAGGGTGTAAAAACCAAACTTCAGAGGAGCTAAGAGGGGACCTGAAAATGGACAAACTTTCAGTTCAAGATGACTGGCTGCAGATTTTAATTTCTCTCCCAGTGGCTGTGATCCTGGTCACTACTTTTTAACAGACCTTGTACAACCTATCTAACAGCAGCTGTCATTTGGAAGGCAGTAGGTGACTGCAAATTATTTTTTTTAAAGCTGTTAGGAGGCCACTGTTCCTATGAGTCACACCTATGGCTTTTTTAAGCTCTTTGGTCTATTTGCATGACAAATACAATGTTTTTTGAGATGCCCAAATGTAGTCCTGGATTCCTCTTCTCTCAGGCTGTAAATGGCTGGACAGTAAAAATTCTCTTCCCCAATCTGCTTCTCACTGGGATTAAGCAAAGAAATTATCAGTAATGGAATCCTTCATGCCCAAGACTGTCCCCAGGAACAAGTAAGAAGAGAGAGGGTTCCTCAGCTCTGGACTCCTCAACACAGAAAGGACATAGAACTGTTGGAATGGGTCCAGCAGAGGGCCACCAAGATGCTCAGAGGGCTGGAGCACATCNCAGGCTGCATTTGGGGTTGGAAACGCTTCCTGTAGAGCCCCTTTGGACATAGCACCTGCGATATGGCATCTCTGTGACGTGGCCTCTCTGCAATGTGACCTCAGCAGCTAGGTTAGAGAAACCAGTTGTACTGGCCTTTGGGCTGTGGAGCATGAGAGAGGCCATGGAGATGGAATAACTGGGCTGAATGGGAGGCGGGTTGTGGTGGGACAGTCCTGTGCTCGGTGAATCGGACAGAGTAAATTGGGTGGGCAGCTACACCTGCTCCTTCCAGTGGAGATTCTTGGTCAGCTTTTAAAAGGCTCCCTAGGTCACAGAGACACTTGGCACTGCAGGACACCCTGCCTGTGTCCATGGGATCTGTAATATCACTGAGTGGCATTGATCCCTCTACGAATCCATCCCACCAGACCAGGTTGCTCAAAGTCCTGTCCAACCTGGCCTTGAACCCTTCCAGGGATGGGGCAGCCACAGCTTCTCTGGGCAACCTGAGCCAGGGTCTCACCACTCTCATGGTGAAAAAATTCTTCCTGAGATCTCGTCTAAGTCTCCCCTCTTTCAGTTTGAGGCTATTACCCCTTGTCATATCACTACATGCCCTGGTAAAATGCCCCTCCCCAGCTTTTCTGGAACCCCTTTAGGGTCTCTAAGGGGCTCTAAGGTCTCCCTGGAGTCTTCTCTTCTCCAGGCTGAACCCCCTCAACTCTCTGAGCCTGTCCTCACAGCAGAGGGGCTCCAGCCCCCCCAGCATCTCCATGGCCTCCTCTGGACCTGCTCCAAGAGGTCCATGTCCTTCTTAAGAGGAAGGTAAGAGGGAAGACCTTCTCTCTTGCATTTGGCTAAAAGAACAACAGACAGTGAATTTTCCAAGTCTCAAGTCAAATCCTGGCTGATGGCTTACCTCCATTTCCTTTCCCCACTTAAGGGCAGTGAGAGAAATCCTAGACTAACACAGCATCTCCCATATTCTCTATGAGCAGCAGAGATGCAGCACCAGTCAGTCCACCACCAGCCTGGCCCAAGGAGAGCTGATGGGACATGCCCCTCACTAGGGTTCTCCAATGCAGCTCAACTGGACCAGAGTACAGCAGTGTTCGTTTCTAAGCTGCGGATTGGAATAGAGTCTTAGAACGGTTTTGCTATGGGAGTTTTTCTAAGGCTTTTGTATTCTGCACGAATGGCACTTCCCCCAGAGCAGAGTGAGCTCCTCCTCCCCCCAGGTCCCGCCAAAAAAAAAGAGAAAAAAAAAGGAAAAAGGAAAGGAAAGGAAAGGTCAGGCCAAGCCTCTGCATGGAAGAAATCCCTGAAAGAGATGGTTTCATTGTGCAGCTCAAATGCTGCATTTGCCTGACTAAGACACCACCACTCCTGTGGCCTTTTGCACCAGTCCCAGGAGCTTACAGGGGGTTGCCACAAATGGCAGGTGCTGTAAGAGAGCCCAGAGTCCTTGAAGGGAGCATTTCACCAGGGCCGCGGACTGGCGGACACCTCCTTTGCCTTAATTGCTTAATTAATACTCTGCGCAGGCATCCAGCAGCATGAAAGCAAGCAGGTGTGAGGTTGTGAGCCGCCCTGCAGAGCTACTTCCCATTAACATTCACTTGGCTTTCTGCAGCGGGAAGCAAAAGAGCAGGGCAGATAAAGCATAATTAAAGGGCCATTCATTCAAATGTTACATTTCCATCTACTCAAGTGCTATCAGGAAGGCTCTGGCCTGGTGCAGGGCGCCAGCGATTTGATTAAATTTCCAGTTGTGCCCACTTGGATGCACCGGCAGAGACTGAGCCTGGGAATGATGCTGATCTTGGGCAGCTGGGTCCTGGGGTGTCCCAGTTCGTGCTGGGACTGGGGCAGTGAGGGAGCAGCGTCCTTCAAATCAGTCACAGAGGGGGAACTGGGGAGCTTGGAAAGGAAATGTGTGTTCAGAGGGGTAAGATTAAGATGATTATGGTGGACAAAAGCTGTAGCTGGGCTTCATCTCTAGTGAAGTTAGGGTTGATGACAGGAGCCTGGCTGCATGCAGGCTTCTTGCCTGAGCTGGAGCTGTGATGAGCAGGGTGAGGTCTCAGTGCTCCCCTGGCTGCTTGGTCAGCCTTGGTGGGGATGGCAAGAGGGCATCCTGACTGTGCTGAGCATTGCAGTGATGCCTGAGGGTGCGCACAGCAGGGGTGGGTTCCATCCATCTCTGTCTTACACTGTATTAGAATCATATCACAGAATCATGGAATGGTTAGAGCTGAAAGGGACCTTCAAGATCATCCAGTTCCAAGGCCCCTGCCATGGACAGGGACACCTCCCACCAGACAAGGTTGCTCCAAGCTCCATCCAGCCTGGCCTTGAACCCCTCCAGGGATGGGGCAGCCACAACTTCTCTGCGGTGGGGTGTATTGTATACACCCCACAAGCCTGGCAAAGGGAGAAGGATACAATGTCCCCATTCTCATCGGGGCAGAGAAGGGTCTGGATGCTGGCCCATGCTGTCATACCCCTGTGGCCCGCCCATGCTGTGTGCTGGCCCAACGTCACCTCTTGTCAGTAAGCTCCAGAAATGTCTGCTGATAGCTGTTGTTGAGATAACTGCGAGCATCGCAGTGCCCCGGTGGAATGGGGCCCCGGATTTCCAAAAAGCATGTCAGAATTTCTCTAGAGCACTTCTGTCAGGGTATGTTCGTGCTGACTGTCTGCCAAGTATTTTTTTCAGATGTGATGGTGCTTGCTCTGGGTCACAACCTAGACGACAACTCTGTGGACTCAGGTGGCAACTGCCAGTGAATCTCTCCAGCTATCAAATTGGAAAGAGGTCCGAGAGCAAGCAAGCACCTGCCTGACTGTGTCAGGAGGCAGCAGCTCTGCAGTTGTTGATGTTTTCTGCTGAATAAAAGACACTGTGGGAGTTTTCCTACCTACAGAACATGTTTTCCCACCTACAGGCTACATCTCGGAGATGCAGGCAATGACACATTGCTCCCTTGAGTCTCTGCTGCTTCAGGAGATGGAGTCCCATATAGAGCTGGATTAGAAGGAAATGCCCTCTTGGCTTCTACTCTGCTGCCATCCCCAAGAGACACAATTTCAACTTGAAAGTGGCAGCTTCAGGATGGGGGCCAGGAGTGGCTCTCGCATGTCCGAAAGGAAAAGCACAGAGAGCATGGCAATACCGAGTCAGAAAGCTGGGAAGTATGAGGTGACTATGAAATGCAGTGGAATTCAAAAAAAATTGGAAATATTTGAATAAATAAGGCAAAGAAAACAATATCTTCTGAACAGCTTTCATTTTATCAGAGTTGTTCTGCTTCTTTCTCCTCTGAAAATATTGTCCAGTGACTCCTTTTTTCATGAATCCCTCTTTAGTCATGCCTGTCCAGTGTGGGAGCGCTGGATGGGTGATGGAGCTTTCCTTGAAGCTACCAAAGGCACTGTGTCCTGCAGCAGCATGGGCTGTCCTGCCTTCTGCTCCAAGCACAAGGCACGTTTCTGTGCTGTGCTCCCTCCAAGGAAAGCTCTTACACAGTTTCTCCCTGACATACCAGACACTTCTGCTTTTGGACAGGACCAGACCAAACCCGATGCATCTCATATCGCTTGGTGCACTACTGGAAGGCACACAGGTATGGTGGGAAAGGGTCCTGAGTGTAATCCAGCAGAAACCACAGCAGACACAAGGGTTGCCGGGATGTTTTATGGCTTCGGCTGTGAGGGATGTCAGAGAAAAGGAGAACAGCAAGTTTTTTCTTGGAAAAAAGTGATTCCGCTCCTTGATCAGCATGGGTCCATTAGCATAAGGCCAAGACTAAGGCAGTCTTCACAGATCACTGTCAAAATGAGGAGTAAAACAAACAGGCATTGTCTGGCATCCAGGCTGCCCCCCCCTGCAGAGCTGGGGGTGTTCCACTGCTGTCTGCAGATCCCTCAGCTTCACATGGATGCACAAATGCATACAGAGATCAAATGCTTCTAAAGACCTATCAGGCAGCTTTGCAGGCGCTTTCATCACTATCTGGGACTTGGAATCCCGGTTGCTGTAAAAAGAGAAGAAACCAAATCAAAACCTTTGAAGAAAGAGGGGAGGGGGTGGCAGTGAGATGGAGAGCAGCAGCCCACGCAAACAGTACCTCAGCACTCCCATCATGAGTGGCCTCTTGCGGCAAATCAGATGGTTGTGCTTTCCATCAGATGGAGATGCTGGGGAAATAGGCACCCTTGGGGTAGTCTCATCCCTCACTTTTGTTTATGCTTTCATTGATAAATTGATTGATTTGGTGGTGAGCAGCAAGGTGTTTGGACAGTTCCTGCACCATGTCAGTTCCAGCACCCACTGCAGGGAAATGCTTCCTGTGTGTCCCCTGTGTCCCTCCATCTGAGTCAGGGAAGGTCTTGGAGCCCGACTGCAGAGGAAGTTGTGCTGCAGCCAGTCAGAAGCTCCGTGGCGCAGGGGCACTTCAGGCTTTGCAAAGGCCACCCAAATTCCAGGAGAAGCTGCCCAAGACTCATTGTGTGAAAGACACGCCAAGGGGATGTTCACCAACACTTCGTTGTGCTAGGTGTTGTACACCCATTTTGTACCTCAGAACAATTCTATGTGTAAAAAGATATTTCATTCAAGGACAGAGAAGAGAATAAAGGTGCAGAGGGCAATGGGATCATTTACAAAAGCTTCTAACTCTGCTCTAGGTAAAAATCTTTATTGATGGTCTCACACCCAGCAGGTCAGTGTCCTGCAGAGCCCTTGGAACACAGACAAAATATGTGCTGGTAGATCTAGACAGTGAAGAGTCTGGTGGCAGGAGCTAACTGAGCTCCTGCC
This sequence comes from Thinocorus orbignyianus, assembly GCA_013400375.1. NCBI lineage: Eukaryota > Metazoa > Chordata > Aves > Ciconiiformes > Thinocoridae > Thinocorus > Thinocorus orbignyianus. The sequence goes on from VXBW01007587.1 coordinate 157,180, forward strand.
AAACTTTGCTGGTTCTCTCATGTCCAGCTGACACTGGCTGGATTCTCTCTGAGTCTGTTCTCTGTTAAACTCTCCAGTCTTATATCTTGGAAATGTAATATTAAGGAGAAACACTCTCTCCCTTTTTTTTCCCCTTGACTTGCCCACCTTGGAACCTGTCGTGCCAGTCCTGCAACCCGCCCTACGGCAAAGGAAATTTTCTGCTCAAACTCCTCTAGCAGTCAACATGTACATAAGTAATTCAGGGGAAAATATAGACTTGGTGACTTGAAGCATGGAGATCAGTCTGGTGAACAGCGGAGGATACTAAGAGTTTACCATACACCTAGTACAAAGTGACAGACAGAAGAACTGCTGGCCCAGCTCTGGGAGCTGTGGGGCCATCAAAGCAGGGCACTCTCCCCCTCTGAGGATCAGGTATGGGAGATGGGAGAGCATTGATCTGGCTTTTCTGTATCGCTTCCCAGTCCCCGTCCAGCTCTGGAGCATGGGCAAGCCCTATGTTGAGCTGACTTTCAAGTCCCAAGCCCCCTTTCCCCACGCACCCAACCACCCTCCTGCCTCTTTGGCATGTCCTCAAAGCTGGGAAAGGCCTCATTACCCCAGTGATGGCCATGCACCGGACCTCTGCCAGTAATACTTGGAGCAAATAAATACAACATCTTTACAAACGCCCTATCTTCAGGATGGAGAAAATTGAGTACATGGATGCTCTTTCTTGATGTTTCCTAAGTCCAGCTGTATCATATTGATTGCAGCCATGACCTTCCCGCCCCAAGCACCACTTATAATAAATGGAAAAGTGCTTTAAGTGTAAATGTATTCCCTCAAAGACCAAAGTTCTCAGCTCACTCAAGTGATCCCCAAATAAAAAGCAGAGCAATAACGGGATAGATGAGTTTGCATCAGGCACAGTCAGCTTCGTAACGAACACCTTGGAAAGCCTGAGCTCGTTAAACAGGGCTTGCTTATGTTATATGGGGGTCACTATTACATGCCTTTCATTATCAGAAGCTTGTAACAGGCAGATGCCTCTGCCTAGTGTGAATTAAGAAAAAAAAAAGACATGACATTTATGCTTCTCACGGCACTATCGTTTGCTACCTAAAGAAGCATTCTTTCAGCAAAAACTTATAAAAATAATGAGCAGGTGACTCTCCTTGCAATTTCTTGACATTTATTCTGAATGTCCTTAACTGCCTCATTTCCCAGAGCACTGACAGTAGCACTCATCTGCTCCAGGTGGATATATTTCTGAAACTTGTCTTCCCAGGATCAGACATCCCATGGAAACCCTCCAAGAATTAATCTGAATAGGTCTAAGATTTCAGTTTTGTGTGCAAACCACTGGCAACCTGCAGTGTCTCTGAGCCACCCTGCAGAGCCACTGGTACATAATACATTTAGCCAAGCCGGAGTTCAGCTAAGAAAAGGTCGGCTCCAGACTCTGGGAGGTGCCTGAATTTCCTCAAAGTCAGCATTACAACACATCTGCGAGCACCCAACTTACTTGGTGTCAGGAAGGAAAGGCTCATACCAGAGATATTTGAGGGACTTAATTGTGAAAAGTGACTTGGTTTTAAAGCCTGGGTTTTCAGCAAGTTAGGCGTGTTTTGCAGAATGTCGTATTTTAGACGGCTAAGCCGGAGAACCTCCAACTTTGTCATTCTCTTTCTACACTAACAGCGCTCAACAGAGCCTGGCAACTGCAGAGCCTCCAGATTTTGTCTTTCCTATTGTATCATGGCAGTCATTGACACAAGACCTTAACCACTGGCAATGTGCTATTGCTATTCCCACAGTGTCCCCAGGGCTTCCCTTTAGTCTTGAAGCAGAGGCAGATGTCACACAGCTTGTTCAACTGACTCTGGAGGGAGCTCTCAGCTGAGGCTGTCTTCTTGAGCCACCCCACTGCCCTGCTCAGCAGGGGTTCGTTCAATCTCCCTCCTCACAAAAACTTGCACAGACTGCTCTCTTCTTGGATTACATATCAGGTCATGTTTCCAAATCCACTGAAACCTGCCCCCTAGGCAGTGACAGTGAATGGTTTGAGTTCCCGGTGCCTTATTTATTGTAAGACTCTTCCTGGTGGTGGGATGAGCTCAGGTCCCCGTTGAGGTCAATGAACCTCTACTGCCGTTCTACACAGAGACACCACCCTAAGATATACCCACTTGGCAGCCACCCAGGTCCCAGAAAGTGCAAATTTTAAAGTGCGTTCCAGTCTGCAGGACTTCAGGGTGTTTGTCAGGAGGGTGCATTAAACTTCCAACCCAAGAATTCACCCCGAGACACTTGGGCTGACTCACTATCAGCCACTCTCCACTGTTGCCTTGAGTGCTCATGCTCAATTACACCCCAAACCACACCTGCTAGACAATGATAATCTACTCCTTCTTGAATTCTGTCCTTAAATTTCAGCACAGCGAGCTGCCCTGGAGTGGTCATGCCAGGTTGTTCCCCACAGACTGCTTCTTCTATTTTTTTTTTTTTT
>VXBW01007587.1:159698-179498 GCA_013400375.1 Thinocorus orbignyianus
TTTAAAAAAGGAACCCTCCCCATCCCATCGAGTTTATTTTGGTGAGAAGAACCACAGCAGCCTCGGCACAGACGTGGCCTAAGGGGAGAGAAAGCTGGGAGGAGGAAATTAAATGAGACAAGAAACAGAGGAGGAAAGTGGGGGATAGACTTGTCAACCTGAAAGCTGAATCAGTGACAGCACAGCAAAGGAAGTAGAAATGGGAAAATACATATTAAAAGAAGGGAAACCAAGAAAAAGGGGAAAGGGGAATTCACAAATTCATCTGTGAAATGTTTGTGAAAAAGATCAATTGATGATGATGGAAATTTAGAAAATAATACAAGAAAATAAGAAATGCAAATAACGAAACACAAAGCAGTTATTTGCCATTGATAGTTATGAGATATTGTGACTTCTTCTCTCAAACTTGTTTTCTGGACACCAGAGTTTATTTTTTCAAGCATGCTTGTTCCTGCTTTTTGAGTGGCTTCAGTGCTCAAAACTTTTTATTTCCACAGCAAACACTGACAGCATCACAGAGAAAGATCCCCATCTTCCTCCTTCTGCCCTTCCTGTGCCGTGTGTGGATACAAGGAAGAAATGGGGCAGCTTCAGGTGAGTTTTGCTGTAATGTATCAGATGATGAAGAACAAAAGCAATGAAAATGCCCTGTGTTGATTCTCTTTTGGGTCTCTACTGATGCAGCAGCTGTTCTGTTTTAGCAGTGATGGATTTGCCTTTCTCCAGGCTGGTTGGTGTACTCTGTAGGCTGCTGTGCATGTGTGTGTGCCCCCCTGGGCTGAGGCAGATGTGCAGGTCCTTCCAAACTCTGGCAGGGTGCTGCTCACTCCTTTCCAGTGACAAGGATTCCCATATTGACCAAGATTCTGTGCCCTGTTGACTTACCATACATTTGTAAAGATGAAGCAGCCCTCTGGTACGTGCAGAACTATCAAGTTTAACACTGTCCTAAATATTTCATCAGTATTTAGGATAGCAGGATTAGTAGGATCACTTTGTTATGGAATCTACTTAGAGGTGTTTGCACAGAGATGGAAGATGAGTATATTTTGATGGTAAATACCATTTTTCTTTGTCATTTATCCAGAATACCAAGAGTTTTTTCTGATTACCCTGTGAAAGCCTGGGCAATTTGGAACATCAGAAGTTATTTAAAAAAAAAATCCTCAAAACTGAGGAAACTGACATAAAAATCATTAGATTTTTCTCAAAGGGTTCTAAATATCCTTGACTTCTAGAGGTATTTTTTTTTTCTTCTGTCCTCTTTTCCCCCTTCCTTTCCTGTGACTGAGCCCTGCTGCCTTGATAAAAGATAACGCATCTCCCCAGTAGCCACAAAGGTTTGTAAACTTAACTCCAAGCTGTTTGGACTAGTATGTGTAGGACTTGTGCTGACCCTCCTGATGGCAGCAGCCAGGGCCACTGCAGCAGAAAAAGAGCAGTGTTGTGTGCACCACGCACCAGCTGGGGGCTGGCTTCTGCATAAGCCTATGGAGGTCTTGAGTCCATCTGGGATGAGGAGGCCAGAATGTAAAAGCTTCTTATTTGGAGACCATCCTGGATGCTGCTCAGATCCCCTCTTGCCAGACAACTGGTTGTTTCTTCTTACATCTAAGTTGTCCCACAAGCACAGGAGCTGGGGCATGGGGCTGTATTTGCAAATTTGTTTCAACCAGTATTGGTTCAATTAGCTTCAAACACAAGGGTTTGGGTTTCTTTTTTGTTTCGTTTGTTTCTTTCTTTCTTTCTGTCATTATATGAATTTTGAATGATGGCATGATTTGCTCACAGCTCTGTTAGTGAACAGTTAACTGGGAGGCATCTGGAGCAACACAGCCAGTGCTGCTTCTTTGTTGCACAGCAAACAGCCCAGTGTCCTCAGGGTCCCAACCTGTACAAGGGCAAATCCCCCCAATGCTTGCTGTGCCAGGCTTGGGGGCAGCTGGAAGATAATGCCTGCTGGCAGCGTGGATGCCAGCCTCTCCTCCTGTCTCAGAGGAGCCCAAGGGCCACCCAGGAGAGCAGGACACCCCAGCAGAGATCTGTCCTCACAGCTCCTTGTGTCACCCCCTGTGGACTGACCACCCTCCTCTCAGCCCAGCCAGGTGCTCCCCTCCCTCGGGCACCTGGTCTTCTGAGATGGACAGGCAGGTGCTGCTGGTGTCTGACAAACAACAGTAGCAGCAGCACCAGCTTTTCTTGGCTTCGATTCTTCCTGCAGCTCCCTGCTCCCAGCACCAAGCCGTCAGATGCCAGCTGTCCAAAGGGCCTCAAAACCATGAGCTCAGGTGGATGCAACACTTGTTTTCACTCATTTGAGGCTCTGCCTTTGCTTCCTGCCATTAGGTCATTTGATGATCAGGTCTTCAGGGTTTTAATCCTTGCTCTCCAGACCAAAGCCCCAGAAGTTTTAGAAGAGGGGTGGGATGCAGCTGGCATCCCTTAAGTCCAGTCTCTGGAGCTGCCCCAAACCCACTGCTGTTCCTTGCTGTGTGTTCTGGATGCTGCTGGAGGCTTCGGGTGACCTCCCCTGGTTTGGCTGGGCTGTTTCTCCTCAGAGCCGTTGCAGTCCCTCCTGTCCCCTGCTCAGGAGGTCGCAGCTTGTCTGACGAAGCAGGGGAGCTGAGCAGGGAAAAGGAGGGTGCTTTCCCAGCTGGCAATCCAGTCTCAAAAGGCACCCCAGAGATGCAGAAGGGAAAATGCAGACATACGATCTACTGCTGGTGGAAACAATACCATGGGAGAGGCCATTGGACAGTGGGCTGTGCAGAGACACTCTCCTGCTGGGCACCACAGGGGGAGACAAGCCTCTGATGGGAGGAGGTTCAAAAACACATGCCTGGAGAACCCAGAGCAGTTTCTCAGCGCTTTTCACTTCACTGGAGTCACCACGCTGTACTGGAAGCTGCTGTTCCAAGAAAAGATGATCAGCTGTGGTAGATAAATGAACTCTGTTAATCCCTTAAATGTCTCCAGCCTTTATCTCAAGCAGCCTTTATCTGCTTGAAAATGTGTATAATTTGGAGCGTCACTGAGTTTCTCTTTGTCCATATCGGGGGTGATGCTGCAGGTTAGATGCAGATGCCCAGTGTGACAAGTCTGTCACCCAGTGAGGACATGCCATGCAGTGCTGTAAAATCTACCAGCCACCAAGTGCCTGGCGCAGGACACTGTGACACACTTTGCATCTCTCCATGAGACGTAAGATTGTGGTTAAGTTTAGAGAGCTTGTAGCTACAGATTAGTTTAAGATTATTCATAAAGGCTTTTATTATTTCTTTTACATATGTCTTCCCTCATGCTGGACAGCCATGGGCAAAAGCCTCACTAAGTCTGCTGTCGTGGTTTCAGCCAAATTTACCAAAACCAAATTGACAGATGGCTGTTCCTCCCCCCAGGAAGAAGGGAGAGGAAGGGATTTAGGAGTTTAGGATGAACTAAACTACTTTAATGAAGTATTAATACTAAAATTAAAGTAAGGAGAAAATAATGAAATAGATACAGTATATACAAAACCATATCAAGCTCCCAGGATGATGACCACGTCACCAGCAGGCATCAGGAAAAGTCCCAGGCTGGACTTGGTGATCAACAGGAGCTGGATTCCAGATCTGGAGTCAGGAATGCTTGGATTGGGATCAAAGGCAGACAAACAAAAGCATGGTCCTCCTTGGATATCGACCATAGAAGAAAGAGGGCTGACGCTTTGATCCCTCAGCTTTTATACTGAGCATGATGAGGATGGGATGGAATACCCCCAGATGGTCAGTTTTGGGTCACCTGTCCTGTCCACTCCTCCCCACAGGTGTAACCCCTTGACACCCCACTCTCCAATGGGGCAAATAATGGAATTCCCTGGCCTTGGTTGTTCTGGCAATAAGGATAAGTAGGGGCCTCTCTGCATACCGTTCCTTGGTGTAACCAGGTCTTATCACTGGGAGAGCGAATGATTTCTGAACAACGTGCTGTTAATTTCAGAGTTTAGTGAGTTAGAAGAGGCCCAGCTGAAAAAGTAAAGTTGTAAAACAAAAAAATGGTTCATTTTACCTCAAACCAGGACATCTGCTTATCCTCTGCATGACTTTGCACTGCTTCTGCCACTTGGTGTGTTCATGGCAGTTCATTCTCTCTGCTCGCGCATTTGTGCTCTGGGCACGGCTGCTCGGAGCATCCTCCTCCCCACATTTCAGCTCCAATTGAAGTGAGCAGAGCCTCCTGCTGAGCCTTCACTCTTTTCATGCCCTCATGCCTCCTGCGGGCTTGAACTCCAGGATGTGCTCCAGGTGCCTTGGGTCCCGGGTGCATTCTGCAACTTGACTCTGGAGGGAACTGATAGGAGATATCCTGTACTGGGTTGCAGATGCTCGTGTTGAGATGGATAACCTCTCGCCTCTTGCTTTGCTGACTAGAAGCCTCTTCAATTAAGTTTGCCATGATTTCTTAGTGATGCTTTATTAGTTTGTAAATGGCTGCTTCAAACAATAGTATTGCTGAATGCTTGGGATTAAACCAGCCAGCTTTTGGGTGAAAGGAGTAATTATGACATACAAAAAGTGAGTAAGACTGCTTTCCCTAGACAAATCCTTGTACTAATTTTTCTTTCCTGAAGCAGCTGAGAACTCTCCAAAGGAATCACCGACTCTTGTTAAAACAAGCAGGTGACTTTGGTTATTCCTTGCCTAGCCACGGGGAATGTCCCAAGCCCAGAGTCCCTCTCAGGCAGCAGAAAACCCTTGCAGGAAAGGTGTTTTCTGCCGCAAGTATTCTCAGCATGGAGTGCCTATGGGGATCAGAAAAGCAACAGAAACTCAGGTGACAGTGCCATGCTGGGAGTGGGATACCACTAGGAGCCTGGGGGTGCCACCAGCTCCAGTGTCCTGCCCATAGAGGAGAGCTCCAGGAGAGCTTTGGGCAGGACAGCAGCAATACAACCTTCTTGGCCCCTCTCTCCCAATCTTCTTGTTCTCCAGGCTGCTGCACGAGACATGTACCTCTGAATAGCTAAGATGCTCTGTTGATTCTCTGCCCAAGACTTCAATGAAAGAGGCCCCATCTTCCCACTGTACCATTTTTGATAAATCTGTCCGGGCATTGGAGATCCTGGGTAAATGAAGCACTAATTACTAATTTAATAGTCAGAATAAAAAAAATCTATCAGGCAGTAAAGAGAAAGGACACTCCCCCTCAAACATTAATACAGCAGTAAGCAGAAAGATGGGTAGATTGATAGAGCTAAGATATCAATGAAGAACTGTACCATCTTAACAGAGTTACATTAAAATGCTGTAGATGCCTCTCAGCCCTTTCAGTGCTTTGGGTACCATCTGCATTTTATTTCTTAGATCCAGCAGCTTTGTTCTGAAGCAAAAATTACCATTGCAAGGGAGAATGTTAATAGCAAAACTTCAAGTGCTGTAGTAGAAGTCTGTTTCCTCCCTTCTTGGAGAGCCCATGCAATAAATAAATAAATAAATAAATAAATAAATAAATACGTACACATGTAGAAATAAAACTAAGAAAAACATCACTTGAAGGCAGAAAATTAAAACTAAAAGCTGTGGTTGCCCTGGATCTTAATTCAGATGCCCTGGCTAAGGTTTCCTTTTCCATTAGTGCAGTATTTATCAGCTAAAATGTAACAGAGGATGCAATGCCTGAGACAGCCTGACAGGCCAGCTGTGGTCGCAGTTACACTGCTGTGCAGACCTGCCACCCGAAGAGATGACTCCAGATTTAGTGAATCACCAAGAAATAAGGGCCCTTCTGAACATGTGAAGGGAGTGAGAAAGGACAGCTGAGCCCTACACAGCTATTTTGACTGTGTGAGGTATTAGCTATGGATGGAATGAAGCCCCCAAGTGGAATCCTAATGGCATTTTCTGTCTGTCTTTCCTGTGTCTGAAATCACCTCTAGAGAAGAAGTTCCTCCTGCTGACACCTGAGGTCCTTCTCTCCATGCTACACTCCTGCTGGGAGATAAGATCTTCCAGAAAATGATCCCAGAGCAAAGTACCACCTACCAAACAGGAGAACATATCCTATCTGTGTTCACCTGGAGGCACCACAAACAGCCTCCCATCCCTACACGCTCCAGCTGGCAACCTGACCACGGCGATGTATCCATGGCTGTAGAGGAAGACTGGAGGCCCTGCACTTGCTTTTGGTGCCTGGTAGCTTTGCCACCAGCCCATAAGTATTGGTGTTACTGCATTTTCCAGGTGTGATTTTAAACTGGGCCACCAGTACCAAAGCAAGGCTGTCTGCACGCTGGCTTTCTAGGGAGGAGGCACTACTGAGCTCTACACCCAGGCAGGGGAAAGGCACTGAGAGCTCTTCCCATGCAGATTTATCCTCTGAAACCTCTCCTCCCTGTCCTCTGCGCTTCAGGACTGCCTGGGCTCCTGCAGAACTGTCAGGAAAACGAAAACAGCAGTGGCTGCAGTTGTGGATATCGATGTGTGCCTATATTCAAAGCTCCATAAAGCTATTTTATGGCGATATAATAACCCTAAATATGGGATGTATTGGCAACAGAGAGTTAGCAATTCTAAGAGGTCTATCCATAGTGAAATAAATGCCTCCCAGTTATCAATAGAGAAGCTTGATGGAGTCAAGTAAACAGCCGCTTTTCAATATTTCTCTCTGCTGCAGATTCACAAGGTATCAATATATCTATTGGAGTCCTTTGTGACTGAGACATAAATCTGGGCGTTTGTTTCCTGGGAACAAATGCTTTATTATTAGCAAAGTGTAAAGCAGGGTCTAGGCACTTTGCTAACAAGTGCATGATCTGCAATTCTAATGGCAGTTCATCTCCCATCGCACATACACACGCACGCACACACATACGCCCCTCCAGTAAACACCTCCATGGGAGTGATTAGTATCTCCTGATGACTGATAACCAAGCTTTCTCTTCCAGCTTATGCTGCCAGTTCAGTTGCTGAAAAAACGATCTGCAATCGCTCCAGGCCTGGCAAAGGAGCACATGGTAGAGCTGGGCAACACTCTCCACGCACAGAGTGGCAGCAGAGCATTTTGACATTTTTCCAGGTTTCCTGAAAAAGGAAGGGGGAGAAAAAAAATCCATTTTCATCAGTCCTTTTCTGCTCATTGTTATTAAAAGCAAATGGAAAGCTCTGTTTGTCAAGAGGCGTGAGCCAGACAGGCTGCTCATCATCCATGGGGTTGCAGGGAACAGGCAAAGCCTGGCTGGGAGATGGCTGTGGACATCCCTCAGGGCTCTGCAAATTCCCAGATTACCAGAGCCCACCTGCACTACCTGCCTGCAGTGTGGACACCCAGATTGGGAAGCCCCACTTCACATCTGGGTGGAAGCCACCACGAGTTGTCAGCAGTTTTGAGAACTTTCCTCAGCCCAGCCTCACTTTCACATGTGTTCTCTGCTCTGCCTGAGCCCTGTTTCAAAAGGGACTAAGCAGAGGCAGTGAGGAAACCCACCCTTACCTCCCTGTAAAGCGGAAACTGGCCCGGGAAGTTGACACAAGATCCTGACAGTGGATACTGAAGGAGGTGCCCTCTCCTGGTTTTCTATTTTCCCGAGACATCACCATCCCTGGTCTCTAGGACAGCCTAGCCCTGAGCTCTGCAGCAGCTCAGCAGATGCTCTACTCAATTTAAAGGGAAAAAATGCTCTTGTGATGATGAGTTGAAGAGCTGGTGGGATGATATTAAATCTGACTTAAAAAGACTTTCCCTGTCCTCCTGGAGCTCATCTTCCCTCTCCAGGAACATGCAGGCTGCAGGGCTGTCATTTCAGGGACACTTCAGAAGTGTGGTTTTGCAAAGCTCTGCTATTCACAGCAGCTCCTTGGGAGCACTGCAGAAAGACACCTACCACCCACTCTTCTCAGAGAACAGCAAAACACATCCAGATATTTGCAAGCTACTTTTGTAATGCTTTGAAACAGTTTTCAAGTAAGTTTTGGTAAACCTATCAGTGATCTTCCTCACTCTGAAACTATTCTATATATTTCAGAGCACATTATCACACATATACAGGAAGGTGCCCTTCAGAATTGGCCTTTCTGATGCTTTAGCATGACATCAAGCTGTCTGTGTGAATCACAGACTCTCTGGAGCCCAAGGAAGTGTCCAGCCCCAAGATCTGTCCAGACATGGAAAGTCCTTCCACACCCAAGCAGTAGAGCAAGAACTTCTAGCCTGCAGTTTTCCAGTGGATGTAACTGACAGCCTTTCTCCACATGGCATCTGTTAGACCAGATCAGAGATGTTTGCCGTGAAAACGGTTGTGGAAGACAGAGGAGCGTTTACATGAGGCCTTCCCCTGCTGCTTTGGTGGGAACTCAGCCAGGGTTAGTGTGGGCAAGACAATCAACAAGATGCACAGACCAGCTGCTGAGGGACCTGCTTAGTTACAAGGGCCTATCCTCTCCCAGTTTTGGTGTGATTAATTGCACAAGAGGAGCTAAAGCTGGATGGGATGTATCCTCATGTGGGCTCCTTCATGGATGCAATTGCTGTCCTTGGCTGCTTACAGCTATGGGGCTGCAGCAGAGATGAAGGTGGAACCAAGGGCCATGAAAAGGAGAGGGAGGACTGTGAAGTGTGGTGCATTAGGCAAGGAGCCAGATGGGGTCTGGGCTTTGGGAACACCTGAGGAGGAGGAACGAGGAGTCGACAACAAGCCCTTCCCTGCTCCCAGGCCAGTGGGCAGTATCAGGGGCAGATCTCTGCCACTGTCATCCCCCATGCATCCAGTATGAGGGCTTGTGCATCCAGGGCATCTCCTCTGACTGGATGCAATGTGCAGGAGGAAGGTCCTCTCCCCACCACTTAGGGTGACTTTTTAACACTGCCTTCTGCCTCCAGCTTGTTTGCTGCTGCCTCAGCTTGTGCCCAAGCCAAAGCTGCAGTGCTGAGAAGATATAGAAAAAGTGGTTATTGCTAGCAGACTGCCGGCAAAGCCCCCTGCCTTGCAGGTACCACTCAAGGAGAAAAGAAGCCAAAGATGCAGCTCCTGCAGCATGGAAATGCTCAGGACTGCCCTACCTGGCATCTAGAGCTGTTTATCAGCCCTGTGTCCTGCAGCCGCTGGCTTTACCCGATGTCCCCATCACTGCATGGGTCACCACACTCACACTGTCTGCGCCAGACCCCTGGCAGCACTGTGCCAGGTTTCTGAAAATGCTGCCCGTTGTGGGAACGGAGGCAATCAGGGGAGCAGAAAAGCTTGTGTCCTCCCCACATCCTTCCAACCCCGTTGGCTCCAGGAAGGCCCAATGTAATTCCCGTTCTTGCCGTGCAGATGGTGTTGAGCTGGGCTCAGTGGCTTGCTGTGCAGCACGCTTGCCTGCATGGTCAGGGACACTCACACACACATATATATACACATTTGTAAATGTTATGTTTTGATACTTATCAGCTATCTGTGACTTGAATGATTTCTCTGTTTTGCATTCAGTTCTGCTGTTGCTTAACATTCACTTGGCCACTGTCACCCAGGATCGGCTCCTGCTTCACGTCTCTCCTCTATAGTCCCTAATAAGGGGACTGTCATTTGCACCTCTGTGCCCTGCTTGAGAGAAGTGCAGTGATGTATCTTGCCGTTGTGCTGCTCAAACCATGTGCCTGCATGGATGCTTTCTTGCTTCCTCTGGGGCTGTGCAGTCGGATCACCAACACCCTGCCAGGCTCGATTTTCTCTGCCAGCTCCACCCCGCCCAGGCCTGGCCCGCTGTTTCCTTGAAACTTGTCCTGTACTTTACTTTGAATGCAGCAGGGAGTCAGAATTACGCCCACTGTTCCATTCTATTCTTGGCCCTCCGCTTCCCTCACCTCCCAACCAAAATCTGTTCGCCTTCTGAAAATGGCTTTTATTTTCCAACTGCGAGAAAGCATCTCTCCCACGGGGGTCGAGGGGCTGGTGGTTGTCACACTTCAGACATGTGCAGCCCAGAGCAGGGCTTGGCCCCTTCACCTCCCTGACCCCCTCTCCAGCCATGCTCAGGCGCCAAGAGGCTGGTTTGCCTCATGGCAGTTTTTGTGGCTCCTCCAACACTGTTTGTTGCGTTCATTGCTTGCTTTATGCCAGCACTGCTAAATTTACCAGAGTTGTCGCAGGGAATTATTGGTGTGTCCGTATTTCTCTCCTTTAACGCCTGTGATTGCTGGGTGAGGCAGAACATGCTATTTGTCCTCTTTCCAAACGACGTCTCTGTCGAATCAACAAGAACAGATTATTCATCTGCTGCAGGAGGCTAATTGCAAAACAATCCTAAAACAAAATATTATTTCATTGCAAAGTAACGGACAGCACTGTCTCTCCGCCATATGGCACCCCAGTTCAAACACCGCCTGGTCTGGCCACTTGAGCACGGCCCTTGTGCAAATCTTCTCCCACTTACCTCATCTAATGGGACATCTTCCTCTACAAGCCAGCAGCAGTGCACCGATATTCACAGTCCACAAAGAGCTCCTGTGGTGTGTCTGAGGAAAAGTGAGAAGTCCCAGGCTCGCAACTGTAATGCCTGCAACATCTTCCCCAAGCTTCTGACATCTCTGCCTGCAGCCTGGGAAATTGTGAGGTGCTCACTACTGCTTTGAGATCTCCAGGACAACAAGAAAAGTCAAAAGAGCATCCTTGAGTTGCCCATTGTGCAATCCTTCTCAGCCAAGGAGTGGCACAAATGCCAGCACCCAGGAGTCAGGGCAAGGAAGAATGTCATGGAGACATTCAAATTCAGAGGCATTGTGGCAGGGTTTTCGTGGAGATGAGGTTTGAACCTCTCATTCTTACAGCATCCTTCTCTTACAATGCAGTGTGACATTTACCCTTGATGAGCACACAGCATGGCGTGGGTGTCCCTGCGAGTTTTCACCTGGTCAAGAACTGGTCAGCACGGCCTTGAGGAGTCCTGGTTTTAAAGGAGATACAAGGGATATTGGGCTCATAATTCCTACTACCACTGCTAGGTCTCTAAATCAAGCAGCTGGTTTTCAGATAGTCAAATTTTCAATGAAAAGAACTGATTTCCACGGGACGCTGAGCCTTCCCACAGAGAAGCATTATGTTTACCTCCAGCCTTCTGTCTTTTCCTGAAAACCACTTTCTTTAGGAAACTACGTGGGCACTTCATTTTTCCTGGGGACACACTAGGCAAGAACAGGCTTTTAGTCATCTCTTCAGCCTCTTAACTGAAATATGAAAGGATAGATGATCTAGTGGCTACCAGATCATTGGGGTTCATAAGGTGGCCTGGCCACAGGAGATCTTCTAGGCTCAGGCCACTGTCGAGAACACTACCTCCCTCTCACTGAACACGACAGCATTTTTTGCCAAAATGCTCAATTCCGTATGGTTCCTCTTGCCACTTCCCAGCTAACCCCTGTGAATCGGGGTGAGCAGAGCAAAGCCATTGCCTTGACAGTGGTAATTGTAAAGCCTTCATTAAGATCTGGATGAACAATGTTGCCAGCATTTTCTTTGGGTTATTTCTTAAAACTGAAATGGTTTTTGTAAAGCCTCAGTAGTTTCAGCACACATCTTCCTGAAAAATCATAGTGGTCCAGAGCAGCAATAATGCAATAGTAATCCTGTGGCTGGGCGATTAGTGTTAGCTGGGCTGTAAGACAGGCAGCTCCAAAAGGCCAGACACTGGTATTTGGGGAGATCATGGTACTTTGGGACAATAATTGCCAAAATGGATCATGGACAAATCCACCAGATTTGAACTCACTGTTCAAGTATTACTGTACTCCCCTGAATGCAGAGCAAGTTTTAGGACAGAAAATAAGGTTTGAAAAAGTCCAACTTGCCACAGATTATCTCCAGGTGTATGAGCTCACGTTTAAACTAAAACCTACTTATATTGTGAGCAAGACATTGTTCCTCAAGTCTTCTGCCCAGTTTGGCATGATCGAGGACCGAAAACTCTGCTCTGAACTTTGCACTTCCGTATGTCAGCTCAGTGTCCCCCACACTGTGCTTTCAGGAAATCATGCACAAGAACTTTTTTTTAATCACTTAATTATAATAAAATAAGACAATAGTGCCTCACACCTTCCTATGAAACATCTTGAAGTACTCCAGTTCAGTCTGCTGGTTTACATGTTGAGTTTTGAAGACTTGTGACTGCACTCCCATTCTTAGGGGGGAAAAAAAGAGCCAGACTGTGACATCTGGAAGTCCGCAGGGTACCAACGGTCAGAATGACAAAGCTACTTAAACCTGGTCTGTCCCAGCTGAAGGTTCTGCACAGGAGGACCCGTAAACAGCTCAAGTCCCTTCAGAGGGAGCAATCTTTGCATATGACTGAACAAATAATCACTGCCATATCCCAGCTTCCTACCTTGCACCTTCCTCCAGCTCCATATGTTTCTCTTTACCATGCACAGTTTTTCTGCTCTCTAGCCAGTTTCTTATGCACCAAGCCATGCCAAGTCCTAAAATAATCAGAAGACTGCTTGGGCACGGGACACCAAATCCCTCACATCATTCAGACACAGCCTGCTCATAGTCCCCATTGCCTGGACAGTTTACCTGAGGTCAGTGGTGTTTGTCTGGTCATATGGACCCTCAGAAAACCTCAAGCTACTCTTGGGTAACTCATTTTTCTTAAGAGCAAATTTCTTCTCCTAAGGCTGTTTGGAAGATTTCCAGAAAAAGGCTGCGCGTTGTTCCTGGTTCATCACACAGGTGGGCTCCAACATACGTGCCCTTATTCAGGAAAGCCACAGGGCACATCTGTATGTACCTTGTGGTTTGGTCTAGCTTGCAGTTAATAATTTGCCTCCAGCCGGCCCTGTTTCTCTACACCTTAGCTGTGTGCCTTTGTTTCTCCCCCATACTCCATCCTACCTCTGTTTTGCTTCCTGCTCCAGGGTGGTTCCCTTTCCTCCATCTCTCTCTGATGATGGCAACAGATAGAGGAAGCGTCCACTTTTTGGCCTGTAATAGCCTTACTTTCACTGTCTCTGGACAGCCCATGGAGCTGGTTCATGTTTGGTAGCAAACTGACATCATTTGGGACAGATAAGTGCTTGCCAACTGGTGACAAGACACACTTTTCTGCCTCACATTCATTGTGCCTGTCCCCAGTACAGCACTGCTCAAGGTACAGGAGCATCCCTGGAAATCTCGTCAGGCCCTGGAAGGTTTCAAGTTAAGACATGAGCTAGGACAGTAATCTGAAATGAATAATTTATTTTGGTGAATTTTCTTTCCCTCTGTTTACAGAGTGTCTAAGAGCAGATTGCAGCTTTCGCACCTCAATTCATTATTGGAAACTATTTGTAGATAGTTCCCGGTCTGCAACTCATTTGCTAACTCTGTTGGGAGTACTGCAGATATGAAATCAGAGCTGTTTTGATTGGTCATATGGTACTGCCATGCTCTCATTCCTCCGTGAAATATACATGACGTTTAGAATTGGACTGTAAGGGCAGATGCTCCTAGTCACAAACTAGATGTTTGTTTTCTGCCAATGCTCTCCAGTAACCCTTCTGCATGTCACTATCACTGCCCCTTCCAGGACATCCATCAACATCAAGAGAGTAGGAGTCAGTCTTAAAAAATTTGTAACCTCTTCTCATCTTAAACTGGAAAACAAGCAAACAAACAAAACCCAAACCAAGTAGGAGAAACCATGCCTCAGTAACTCAAGGCAGAGAAACAACATGCAACAAAGTCCATCCTGGACTGGCACCATCACACTGGGGACACTGCAGGCTTGGAGGTAAACAAAAAGCCGACCCCTTTAAAGAACATATGAGCTGGACCCCACACCATCAGTGTGTTCTACCTAGGAACAGCAGAGCTCCTGAGATGCAGAAATATAAGCAGTCACAGGACCAGCAAGTTGACCCCACTTGAATCATACTGGTGTGGCTGTGATGGAATGACCATCCTTCAACTGCTGCTGCTCTTCCTACTCCTTGGGTGCTGTGTTCAACACACGTCCTGGTGGTCCAGGGATAGCCACAGAATTTGTGCAGGATCTGGTGATCAGGTCTTACTGAAGGGGCACTGGGAGGGCTTTCCACCCCAAATACCTGCTTGTTCTGGATGCTTTGTTCTTCTGGAGGTTTGGCTTTCACACTGCTGTGGATAAGAGCTGCCAGAGAGCAGCAGTGCAGAAACAGAGAGGCTATGACTCTGTTGGCTCAGAACCAGGTCACTTGATGAGCCTGTGAAATGTACAGCCATGGTGGTTCAACCCAGCCCTCCTTTACTGTGCAGTCAAAGCACATGGAGTGCACAAAGATCCCCAACTTTTGTTGCCCTTCTCCCCACTCCCTTCAGCTCCCTCTGCACATCCTGATGAGAATCTCCTACCCACATATGGTCCACGAAGTCATGAATCCTATTCAGTCCATCATTTGGAAAGAAAAAAAAAAAACAACAAAGCCATCCAGCCCAGAAATCCAGGGAACTAATCATACTGATTTGATATTCCTGAGCCACTTAGCAAGGCCAGACACTTGGGATGTGTAGCCTTTATCAGCAAAACCTACAGATTCACCATGGAGGACCTTTCTTTGAATCAAGAATCTGACCAGAAAGTCACCTCTTAGGGCATTGTTTTTCCCCATCTTCAAACTCCATTTAGCACCTTTACCTGTTCCCAGCTGCTTCACAGTCACTGCAGAGAGAGCTCAGGGCAGTTCCAAGCCATGTGCAAGCACTCATCCAGCTACATCCCCCTAAGGCTTGAAACTGAGCCTCTTTCTGCAAGAGATGCCTTAATAAATCTGTGGCCCTTCCTGCATGGTCTGATGATGCTCAGAAGGATTCTTGGTGCATCCCAATCTCAGCAGCACCGCCAGGACCAGGTGGAAACCTTTCACTGCTTGATGAGAGGGGATTGATGTGTCAGGCTGAAGCGAGTGCTGAGATGATTTACAGGAACAGCTCGTCCAAGCCGACCCTATTGCTCAGGCAGAAGAGGCCTGAAATCTGAGAGAAATCATGAAGCAGAAGCTATAATGCTCATAATTCACCTTCCTGGGAGAGGCAGCATCCGTGGGGAATTGCTGGCTGTGTGGGGGGTGGATGGACTGACAGAGGAGAAGCTTTTCTCACTCTGCCTCACCCATCCAAGCTCTGCAAGGCTCTTGCACAGCTTTTAATGGCAATAGAAACAAAACAACACACAAGAGCAACATGGATATTAGGTGCCTTTTCCTCAACTAATGTGATAGAGTAATGAGGCAGCTAATAGAGATGGAGTGTCCAGCCCACCAAAACGGGGGTGGATGGCTCCAACCAGGCAAAGCTCACACCAGGGCCTGGGACTCAATCACCCTGTCTCTGGAACGACACCTCTTACTGCAATGAAGTCCAGGAATGGCCAGCCATACTTCAGTCTTCTGGTTACTGGACTTTCCCTGAAGTGAGCTGTTTGTTGGCATGGCCATCTGAGGCATTTTGGTACCCAGGACACATCGCACATCCTCCTGCAGGGAAGAAATCAGACCTGACATGTAACATAAGACTGTTTATCATCGCTATCTCTATCTATCTCTATCACCATTTTGTGTTCAGTACTGCATTCATGGTATTCTGGTCTGCTGGAACAGTCACTCTGTCAGCATACAACTTACCTGACCACCATACACCAGTTCAAGCCTTGAAATTGAAGCAGTAGCTACGCTGGCTGTTTGGATAAATCGTGTTGGCACAGTTAATCCTTATGTGTGCAAACCTGACCAAGAAACCTTGTTGATGGAGAGCCTTCCTGTGCCTCCTTTTCTGGTAAATCTGCAGGTCTTGTATCTCAGTTGGTGAAAATGTCCAGGAGAGAGCCATTATCTATGCCAATAGTCCTGGTGCTGGTGGGTCTGGGGAGCCCTTTCAAATTTTTATTTGAGAATGTGACCTGTTGTCTGCCTATGCCTGTCCTCAGAGCAGGTGAAAACTACTTTAAGACAAGATCTCCTTGGATCTCCAGAAGTATGATTTGTCCAGGGGTCCAGAGGGATCTTTATCTAGTGGAGAAGGTAATACCCCCTGACCTGCTGATTGTCCATTATGCACCATGTGCACCATAATGCTTTCCCGTCTCCTGCAAGCACAGGCAGTTCCAGAACTTGGCCTAGGCACAACAGCAAACAAACTGGTCTTTCAGTGCCCTTTTCTAGCCTCCTTGTTCCTCCAAGAGATGTTTTCAGATGCTGGCATCCACATCAGACACAGGACAAGGCAGTGGGGAAGAAAGGTAAAAAGCCTTTAGCGGATCAGCACAAGGATAAAAGCTGCACTTCATTTAATATTCAGATTCAGGAATCGACTCCATTAGATCTTATTCCCAAAGAGAGGTGGGCGTAAGCATGGCAAAGGGCAATGGCTTCCCATTTTATGTGCACTCTCTGTCTCTCCCATCCACCTCTCCCTTCCACCTTCTCCTCAGCACCCTTAGACTCAGGAATGTGCCCCCAGCATGTTAGAGCTGCTCTGCCCTCAAACATAGGTTAAAGAGCAAGCGAATGGTTGACACTTTGCAAACAAGACTCACAATCCAAAGGAAGAGAATTGATCTATGTGTGATTAAGCATTAGGTAAAAATGAACATGTAATTATCCAGGCAAAGCAAGGTGTCTCTTGATTCTCGGTGAATGCTGGCACCCTTCCAAGCTGCAAATGAACTGCACAGAATTACTCACACTGTAACTGCAAGTACCCTTGGTTCCCCCAGGAGATCTCCTACTTGGGAGACTCCTTCTTTGCCCAGTCCCTGCTTGACAATGCTCAGATGTGTTGGGAAATGGAAAGCACAATTGTCCAACACACAGACATGTTGGAAGAGGCATGCCAGAGGAGACCCAGTCTCCTGTACCTTGTAACATGGGCTTGGAAACCAAGCTGGCACCAGACAGCTGTCATACTGTGGAGCACCACACCACACGTCAACCTCACAGTCACCATGTTACCTCATGGTGACCTGTGTGTAACACTGTTGGGTCTCAAACTAGCCCAAAGTGGTGCAGGAATCTGCAGGAAAAGTCAGTCACTGCCTTGGGCTATGTGTGCAGACTCACAGTGAAGAGAGGGGCTGCATGGTGCCAAGCTCTCAGATGTGCAGGGTAAGGCGCAGGCTGGCTGGGGTACAGACATGGACACAGGATGGGCAGAGGTACAGCTGGAGATGGCCCTTAAGCAGGGCAAGTGGAGGGAACAAGGTGTGAAAGGCAAAAGGAGCACAGAAGGCAAGTGTTCACTTAAGCTGGGAAGCAAATAGGATCATGCATGCTGGAGCTGGAAGGAAGGGGAAGTGGATGTGGGAAGGAAAATACTAGAGAATCATCCCTATACCCTTGCCCTCTGGAGGGGCAGAAAGAGAGCGCTCAGAGAACCAGGTATGCTCCTGCCCTCCACCAGGGTCACCTTCCATGTCTAGGGAATGGAAGAGAGGGGCTCAAGGCACCAGACTTTCTATCCGGACTGTGTTAGAGAGTGTCTGGGTGGCTAGTTCTGTTGGATTATTTTTAGGTGGGATTTCAAAGGTGGACAACTGCAAGTGGAGACTCCAACAGAAGAAGGAGGAACCGCAATGGTTAGTGGCTGAAGAGTCTGAAGCAGGGCAAGGTGCACCGTCTGACCAAGGTAAAAAGGATTACAAGGTAATTAGGCGATACATTGGATAGGCTTAATTGCACCCTTCTTTCTGATCTGAACTCAGAGAGCTCTGAACTTGGCCAAGGAGAAGACAGTACCCCCAAGTCCTCACAACTTCTCACTAACGCTTCTTGCCCATACTGGCTCCTGGTGCCACATCGCAGTTGTCCCCAGACTCCCTGTATGCCTAGTCCTGGCACCAGCACTTATGTGTGCACATGCCTCAAAGCACATCCTGCTTCCAGCTGTTTCCCAGCAATTCCTCAAAATACAAGCCTTCAAAGATGATCATCATTGCATGAGAACATGGCTGTATTTACAGCTGGGAGTTTCTGCCCTGTGCTGAGAGAAGCTGGGTTTGCCTCTATTCTGATGATGGCACTGAAGGTCATGAAAGATTGGCAGGTGAGGTAGGTCCTGCTCTGACCTTCTGATCCTAATTTGGGGCCCATTCCAGAGTTCTGGCAGCTGCAGTTCTCCCGTAGATCCAAGTCCTGGAAGCTCTGTGTCTCAGCCCTGCTCCAGCCTGTATATCCTAAAGGCAGGCTTTAGCTTAAGCTCTACTCTTACACTTTGGTTGCAGATGAGCGATAAAATGTCAGCAAAGGCTACCTAGAAAACATCTGGAAGCCATACCTCCCTGGCACCTTTGGAGAGCTGAGGCTATTTGCATAATTAAAGCCCACACTTGGTAAACTACCTCCATCTGGCTCAAATGTCCAGCTAGTCCTTCCTTTGGTTGTGTTTCTTTTTTTTCCCCTAGATGATTGTGGTGTCAGCATGAAGTGCCCCACAGATCTTCAGGTGAGATGAGATGGGTTATTGGACACAGGAGAAACGGTTTCCTGACTCATCTTTGAATGATGCCTACACAGAAAGATGCAAACTGAGTAGGTCTCCAAGAGATGCGGTTGTGACACAGGCCTTAAGTGCAAGCTGCTCTGGAGATGGTCAGCATTAGGGTGACAAGCTGTGAGAGAGGAATGAAAATTCACCCTCATCCATATATCTATGTGTACGTAGATATAGATCTGTTCATATATATGGCAGCGGCTTGAAACCTCTCACTAGCAGGGACAGAAGCACCATGCCTTCATGTTCAAGATGTTTGGTTTTCTCTGGCACCATCCTTCTCTCCTTCTTTCTCCACTGTGCAAATGGTTAGGAAACACTTAATCATAAAATCCATATTTTTGCTTCCCAGGACAGCTGCAGATGGGAGCGGCCTATGCAGTAAGCTCTTGTACGCTCCAGGACAGGGAAGGAGGAAAGCCCACGGGAGGGCTGAGGAGAACGGGAAAGCCAACTTCACCCTTTCTCGCCTGCCACCAGTGCAAACCTCTTGC
The DNA here is from genome assembly GCA_013400375.1 of Thinocorus orbignyianus. NCBI lineage: Eukaryota > Metazoa > Chordata > Aves > Ciconiiformes > Thinocoridae > Thinocorus > Thinocorus orbignyianus. Next base: position 178,644 of record VXBW01007587.1, read on the forward strand.
TTTCTGGGCAAACTGAGGTAAACTGCCATCTTTCTTGAGGATAGCAGAGTGATCCCAAAAAAGCAGGGATGGGATGGGATGTGGTGAGGAGGCTCAGACACAGAACAGGACCCAAGGGCCTGTCTTGACCCTGGGAAACGCAGCGGCTCCACACCAGCCGAAGAAAAACCTGCATCAGGGCCTCGCCAGCCCAGCGAGAAGAGTCTGTGCCGCTTCAGGCATCCCTCACCGCCTCCCCCGAGAGCAGCCCGGCTCCAGGGGACCACAGCAAGGGAAACCCACCCGCCCAGGCCTCCCGCACCCCGGGGGAGGCCCGCACTCGGGGCCAGCCGGGCGGTGCGGGAGGCGGAGGGGAGCGGGCGTCCCTATCCGCGGCTTCCTTTAGGTGGCACCTCTCCTCCAGGAATGAGTCGCACGGAGCCGCCCGGCCCCTGGCAGCCCTGCCCGGGCTCCGCGGGGGCTCCGCCACCGAACCGCCGCCGTCGGAGCAGCCCCTGCGCTCTCCGTCTGCCCCCGGAGCGGCCCCTCCCTCCCTCCCCTCCATCCATGCATCCATCTATCCATCCATCCCTCCATCCCTCCATCCATCCCGTGCCCGTCTCCCCCGTCCTCCCTCTCACTCCTCCAGCCAGTAAATCCGATCTAGGCTGATTCCTCTCACGTCAAACCACATGATCCCATAAAACATTCATCGCCTCTCCATCCCTGCGCCCCGCTCGCTGGCTCCCGGGATACAGTGCAGCGGGCTCCGAGCTCCCCGCCGCCGCCGCAGGCTCTGCCGCCGCCGGATCCGCCGCAGCCCCGGCCCGGTGCGGGCGGCGGGCGGGAGGGGGGGAGGGGGGGAGGAAGGAAGGA
>VXBW01007587.1:186386-254475 GCA_013400375.1 Thinocorus orbignyianus
TCTTTTGCAAGAGCCATCTGGCTGCTAAATTCTTCTCCTGAAGCTGTGCAGTTTGCTGGGAGTTCATTTGCGTCTTTAGCTACTAAAGAGAAAGTAAAAGTGACTGATTAGTCTAAGACGGGGACCATTCACATCAAAGTGACAGATTTTGTGAGCTGGATTTGGGAAATTGCTTAAAACTGGTGTGTTTTCATTAAATTTTGAAGACTGTGGGCAGAACTGTGCTCTCGGTGCTCCAGCACAGCTCTCGACTCTGCACCCTGCGTCGGTATGTCAGAGTGAATTGTGTGGCTGTTAAAATTTGTGTGTGCTTGTTTGATGACTTTAAATATTGATTTTAATTGTGCGTCTTTCTTAAGGCTGTGAGTGATGATCACAGCCACGTACCATACCCCATGTACATAACACAGCAACATGCGCGGGGAAGAAATGCAAGCCCAGTCTGACTCTTAAGCAGAAGGGAGGAGGGAAGAGGATAGGAAAAGATCTTTGGAGGCCCCAAATTCAGCTTTCCCTGCTTCCAGGCACTACAGGGGAACTTGTCAGAGATATGCCATCAGCTACCGGCCTGGGATTTCAGAAGCCTTTTGTGAGAGCCGGTGCCAGGCTGTGAAGGCCACATGCCCTCCTCTGGCAAAAAGGCATCTTGTGAGACCCTAATAGCAAGAACTGAGTTTGTTACCATTGCATTTGTCTCTGCAGAGAAAAATGGTCACCTGAAAGCCATCAGCACCTTTAGGACTTGCATGTCTCCATGGCCTCAGCGTGTTGTGAGGTGTGGTGGGACGCTGTAGCTGGGGAGCAAACCCCTCTCCCTTGGGCTCAGGTCCCTTCCAGAGCGCTGGCGTCCAGCACAGATCTGGCTGTGATTAATGCTTTCCCTGCCCGTGCAGACATGGTGAGCATTGGCTTTACACTAGAGGGCTGTCTGTCCCTTTCCCTTCAGAGGAAAGGCGGGAGTCTCTGCACCGCCAACGCTCTTGTCATTCACAGCGTCTGAACAATTTGACAGGGGCTGGTTTTGTCAGATGGGCAATGCAATGCGGGCTCGTTTCTACTGCTCACCGCCTCTCTCTGCTGCACGACATCCCTGTCCTGGTCCAGAGGGCACTCTGGAGATGTTTCTCTCGGTGATGTGAAGTGTCTCTGGTTTTCTCACCAGGCTTTCTGTCCTCCTGCCCAGCTCAGCAGGCTTTTTGCAAGAACCAACAGCCTTCAAGCTGTAGTCTTGCCCTCCTTCCCTATCAGGCCACTTTTGCTGCCAGGAGTGATAGCACTGAGTGTGTGCACAGGGGCTCGCTCTGGGAGTGCGGCATCTCCTGTTCCTGCCATGGGCTTGCGAGGAGCTGCAGCCCTGGACATCTGCACATCCACTTCTGTACCCAGGCGGGAGGTGCTTTGGAAGGAGGAAGGTCTTCAGTGCCCTAGGGCTGAAAGAGATTTGTCAGCTTTCATTCCATAAACTCAGGTGGGATGGCTTCTTCTGGTTTTCCTGCTAACAGCAGGGCTGGGACCTCTGTGGGGACCTTGGCCACCGTGGAGGCCAATTTCTTCAGGTTCACGCAGGCACTCATATCACAGGTATGTTCAATTCTGTCCCCACTCACCTTTGTCTAGACTGGCTTTAGCTCAAGTGAAGATGAAACTAACCGAGATTTTCCCCGACTTAACAAACTCAGCTTGAATTCAGACCTTTCCTCAAAGCTGTGGCTGCCTGGAGAGATGAAACCACAAACACAAGCCCCTCTGTGACTTCCAAGTACCTTGTGCCAGCTGCATCCAGGGCATTTGTTTCCCTTCCTGGATGCCTGTGCAGTCAACATTTGTTTTGGGCAGAAGTGGTGTTAACTGAGAGCAGGGATGTCCCTTGGCTTTTGCTAACAAGGGCCTGCTTCAGCGGGGAGGGAGGGAGGTGGGGGATGAATCAAGGGGGCCAGGGGCCAGCAGGGGGCTGGCACTGGTGGGAGGGAGATGCTCTGGGGCTGTATCCTGCACACACTGAAGTGCAGACATCAGTTCGTTGTCAGTATCTGATTTATCAAGTCCAGGGACTTCTCTCCCTCCCTCTTTTCTCAATTTGCAGCTAATACATCCTGAAGGAAGGGGAGACTCTTTGTCAGGAAGTGTAGTGACAGGACGAGGGGTAATGGTTTTAAATTGGAAGAGGGGAGATTTAGATTAGATATTAGGAAGAAGTTCTTTACTGTGAGGGTGGTGATGCACTGGAACAGGTTGCCCAGGGAAGTTGTTGATGCCCCATCCCTGGAAGTGTTTAAGGCCAGGTTGGATGGGGCTTTGAGCAACCTGCTCTAGGGAGAGGTGTCCCTGCCCAGGGCAGGGGGGTTGGAACTTGATGATCTCTAAGGTCCCTTCCAACTCTAACCATTCTATGATTCTATTATTCTATGGTAATTACAGCAGCTCACAGTCCTGAGCAGCAGCCACATGCATGGTGATGGATGGTGGGACACTGCTCTGCTGGGAGATGGCCTGCTGAACCTGCTCTGCATTGACCACCACCTGCCATGGGCTGGGACAGCAGCTGCTGTCAGATGTGTGGCAGGAGGGGGATCACCAGCAGCAGGCTGAGATCTGCTGTCACCTGGACTTGGGGCAGGGATGTTCCTGGGCTGAGCATCAGAGATGAGCCCTTTTGCTGCTCAGTTGTCACCTGCTGTATGCAGACCTTGCAGGAGGGCATTGCCTGATGTCATCCACCTGCCTTACCTTTTTGTGATGGTCTAACTCAGTTCCTTTGTCTAACTCTATCTTAGAGGGGTCTGTGGAGCATATAAAGGTCTGCAGAGCAGCCAAGCTCCTTTCAGAAGTCATGGGATCCATAGCCTGATGGTTGGATCAGTGATGGTTGGACTTGATGATGTGAAAAGTCTGTTCCAACCTAGACAATTCTCTGATTCTATGATTTGGTGTGAGAAGGCAGCATGCTGGTGCTGCTGTCCGTGCCCGTGGTGTGGGATGTTTCCATGGGGCAGTTTGGGAGGTCCCTGGGGAGCTTCCCAGGCTGGCCTTGGTGGGCTGCATTACTCCAGCCCAACCCAGCCCAGTCCCTGCTCCCCCAGTGTTGTCACTCCCCGTTGGAGACCAACAGCTGCTGAATCCCTCGCTTGGCTGGTTCAATTTCAATCCACAAAATGAATTTTGGGCCCTCTGGGTGAGAAAGCTTTAGCAGAGAGCAAAGGGATTTTGCCAGCCAAGCTTGTTGGGGCATTATGGGGGTGTCAGGTTTTGCAGGCTTTGACGTGTCATCTTTAACCCTCCATATTGGACATCTTGTGGTGAAGTGTGACTTCAGCTGGGTCTCGGAGACAGAGCTTGGCCGAGGCCCTGTGCCTTTCTGCCAAGACTGGAAGAGGTAACATCTTTGGGTTTGATGTTACTCATGAGAGACATGAGCTCTCTTTCCCAGTCTGTTTAGGAAAAGCCATTTCTAACACAAAATGCTGTTGGCTGCTGGGGCACCGGCTCTGCTCTGGGGGAAGCATGGTGTCTGGAAATCAGGCAGTGGTTATTTAAATGGTGAACCCAGGTCACTGAGCCCTAATCCGGTTTTCCCAAGGCTGCACCCTCTCCTGTGGGCAGCAGAGGGTGGTCTCGGGCCCTGGGAAGGGGCTCTGTGTAGGGCTGGGGATGCTGGGGAGTAACGTGCCTGCCTGGGCGCCACATTCCTGCCTGAGGAATGGCATCGTGCCTGAATAATGGGCCCTTTTTCTCCCAGGTTGGGAGGGAGCACTGAGGGAGCAGCACAGCCAAAGAGAGACATTCATGTGAGTGGCACAATAAATGAATCTGAGCTGCCTCCTGGGAACCAGCCCAGAAGAGACTGACTTCCCTTGGCCATGGATTTCTAGTGGGGAATGCTCTTCTCTCTCGCTATATTTATTTTTGGCTTTTCTAGTGTTTTGCTAGGCTTACAATTAATTCTAAGCTTCTGGGCAGCCAGCTGGGCTGCGGAGACAAAGTCTTCTTGAAAGCAGTTTGCTTGGTAATTTCCTGATGAACTTGGGCTTGCTCGGAGCTTGGGAGAGCTTGACCCCTGGGGTGTGTGCACAAGTTTCTTTTGGTGGATGTATCTGTGATTGGGAAGAAGGTGGAGAAGCCCCTTGGCATGGACAGGGGTCCTTCATGAACGGGAAGTTGGTTCTCCCTGGGGAGAGGTGGCAGATGGTAAGTTGCTGCTGGGGGCTGGCACATGGGGAAGGGACCAATGGCGTGTCACTGCGTGTCTGAGTCGGTGGCAAGTTGATGCAATACGTGTTGCACGGGTGTCACAGCTGGGCTTGCCGCTCACCCGGGTGCGCCGGGCATGTTTTTATTGTCATGAGGATCCCCCAGAACAGACTTTGCCTGCTCCAGCCTTGCCACCTGCTCAGCGTTATGTGAAATGTCTTGGGATTGTGCTTGTGATGGATGGGCTGCAGGTCTGGCAGGCGCTGAGCTCCCTGGGACTCCCTGCACTGCACGGTCTCTGCCTTTGATACTGGAGGGGATCCCAACCCTCTGACGTACTCAGTGCCTGCCTTTTGAGCTTGTTTTATTGGCAAACACCCAGTGGGTGCCAGCCAAGGCAGATCTCTGTCTGCTGTGGACTCATTTCCCTGCCTGCACCCTCTTTCCTCCTCCTGCTGCAGCTGAGGTGGACCCTCTGGAAGTGTTTGAGCTGTGTTGGTTTTGGCTGGATTTCTGAACCATTCTAGCTTGCTCCTCTCTTCCTAAAATGAAGGCTTCACTGCCGCTCATTTGAGCATGACTCCCTTACCATGGACATAAACACCCTCTTTCCTGCTCATGAAGCCACCCAGGAAGGCATGGGCTCAGTGGGGGGAATGGCTGGTGCCAAAGGTCCTAAAAAGCCTGATGATGAATGTGGGGTTTGCTCTGCTCCCTGTGTGCCTGGGGGAGACAGGCATAGCTGAGCTGAGGCATCTGCTGCTGTCTGCTGCAATGCAGGCGGCATTCAGGCCAGAAGCAGAGCACGGGGCCACCTGGCTGGGGCACCAGGTCCAGCTCTGCTGGTGACCTGCTATCAGCCACATGATTTATAGTGGGTGACAAACAGAGGCCGCAGGCCAGCGGCTCCCACCACCCCTGTGTGTAACCAAGGCAGCCCCTCCTGATAAATCCTTGTCAGCGTATTGTTGTCCTTCTGTCCAGAGAGAAGGGTGACAGTCGTCATGTCTGCCTGTCCCCATCTGTCCCCATCCCTGGCATTCATTAGAGACTGAGTACAGACTGAGCATCACAGGGGAGGGGATGAGGCAAGCTGGTGGCTGGCAGTGCTACAGGGATCGGGTCCTGTGCTCTGAATCTGGGGAAGGTAGCACTGGACTCCTGAAAAAAGGGATGCAAGCTCACCCTGAGTGCAGGGCTGGAGCAGAGCAGAAATTTTCTGCTCTAAAACGGAGGGATCCTGTGGGTTAAAGAAATGAGCCTGACACTTGGCACCAGGAGATGAGGGAAGTGATAATGGGAGACAGGGCTGTAATGGCACAGGAATCTCTCAGTGTGGTGGGAGCTAAATGACGTGGTAAGGAAAATTACACATTGTTGTGAGTGTCAAAATCGACAGGGCAGAAAAGGAGATGAACAGTGTTTGCAAGTGTACCCCAACAGCTCCTGTGAAAGAACCTTGATCCACCTTTGTCTCAGGCTGGAGCTCACATCATCTCCCCCAAACCTCTCCTGCTTGGGAAGGACGAGGTGGTGGGCATCATCGTTCTAGACAAGTGCACACTCATGCAGCCTTGCAGCAACCTCCCAGGCATTTCTGGCTTTGTGCTTTTCTAAGACCCGAGCATTTATCACAGAGCATAGACATGCCTGGATCATGATGTTTTCCCCATGTGGGGGGCTATGTGAGCAGAGGCCACATGTGTTTGGTCATGCAAGCAGGGCATGGTGGCTGCCAAGGAGGGGCTGCTTTTGTTTCTACTGTGGGAAGGGGGTGAAAATGATCATGGAATGAACACACAGCTTGTCAAGAGGAAGGGGCCGCAGTTTGCTTGTCACCCAAAAGAGACATGAAAATGAGAGGTACGGAATAAAGATAATCAAACAAATGGTGATGCTGAATACAGGCTAATGACAGACACTGGGCAGTGGTCAGCATTGCTGTGTGTTGCAGGGGCTGAGCCCTGTGTGATCTGACGGTTTGGGGCTGATGAGGCACAGGTTCAGCACTGAGAAAAGCACAAAAGCACAGTGGTGGTGCTTGTCATCACCTGTGTGCTGGCTCCGGGTGTGTTGGAACCCCGGCACATGTCTCAGTGTGGGGCTCTGGCAGTCGGAATGGGAATATGTGGGAAGGGGGATAAAAGCTGGGTGGGGAGAGAATGGAAGGTCTGGATGTAAATCAGTAGCGCCTCCTCCCTTGGAGAATCATGGCTCCTTCCACCTCCTTTCTTCAGAAAGACCTAATTTACTGAGGACACAAAGAGAGTTTGACGTGAATAGAGCTCAAAGGGGCTGGAGCTACTTAATGTCAAAGGGAGATGGAAAAGACGGGTCAGTATAGAGGAGAAAATGCAGTGACAAATGGCACAGAAGGATAGCTTGGCTGTTGCTTCTGATACAACAGCCAGATGGCAATACGCTGAAAAGCGTAGGAGGAGAGTGTTTCGCTAGCAGGAGAGTCCTCCGGAGCTGCCTCCCACAAAGTCCTGCTGAAAGTCCACAGAAGGTGCAGCAAGGGCCAGGTATTTATATTTCCAGGAAAACATCCAGCAATGCAGGCTCTCCTCCTCCTGGCAGGGACTGGAAGAGCTCCGGGACTGAGACTCATGGAGAGCTGAGGCTACAAGACAGCCTTGCTGCCTGCAGGAACACCCAAGGGGGCTCATCACTAGAGTAGCTCTTTCTGGAAAACCAGTAGCTGATGCCATCAACCTCAGCACTGCCCCTCTTTGGACCCTGTTATCTCCTCACCCAGCAGATGTGGGTGCAGGCGCATCCTTGCGACCCATTCCCTCTCAAGCAGTGCCGTGTTGTCTTCTTGCTTTGAAGGAGCTTGCTAAGGAGATGAACGAGTGGGTTATTCTTCAAAGCATAACACAAACCTCTGGAGAAGCTTGGGAAACAGAAGGTGGTAGGTAAAGGGGAATACTGAATCCACGTTTAGCCATGGTGGCCATGTCTTGCTCAGGGTTACTGAAGGACTGAGGCTGAGGTCCACAGCATTGCCGAGCTGGGAGATGGGTGCTGCAGCATGGTCCTGCCTCTACACTTCAGGGCAGCCCCTCTGTTTCTCCCACCATGTCTGCTGGCAAAGAGCTTCTCCCTGTGTTTTAGTATCTCGTGGCTGAGCCCGAGCCTTCTCCGAGACCCTGTCCCCAATGGCTGCTTTGCTTCTTTCTGCTCTCCTTCCCCGTTGGGCGATTCACTTGCCGCTCGTTCATTTGAGTTTGTAACAGTCCTTCTGAAGAGTGCTTAATGTGCAGCATTTCGCTGAGCCAGTAGCCTTTGGAGCTTTTTGTGGAGACTCTTTGTAGCTTCCCTGGGCACCGTATTGGAGAAATACAGTCCCAGGCATGCTGTTAAAAGCAGATGTCATGCTAGTTAATCCAGAAGTGCCTCCATTGCTTCTTCCCAGGATGCATCCAGTCCTGGCTGTTCCTCAGATGGGGTAACGGAGGTAAAGCTGGCTTCCTCCTCGCTGCCTTCAGCTGCTCTACAGATGCATGGACAAAGCTTCATCTGCTGCTTGTGGTCCTTTGGTTTGCTCCCTCTCAGAACACAGAGAGACCACTGTGAAGAAGTTTCATGGTGCCATCCGAGAGGGTCCCTCAGCCCTGGAGGGCAGAGGGTGTTTGTGCTCCCTGTGCATCAGGTTGGCAGCAGTTCGTCCTGAGCAACTGTGGCTCTTCCAGAGCAGCACCAGGAAATATGCAAATTTAACCTTTGAATTTACTCTGCTGTTCTTTTCCTGGGAAATGTCACTCAGGGCATCAAGCTGGGATTGCTCGGTCTCGGGAGGGGAGTAGGCATTGGTGGCATATGCGCTGTCTATGGGGATGCAGCCAGCTGGCCCCCAGCATGAGGAGCAGGGTCCCCCAGGCAGCCTTTGGGAGCTCTGGGAGCTCCCTTGCTCTGCCTTGCTGTCAGCAGAATCTGCCCCAAACTGATGTGATCTGATACACAGAACATGTTTCAGTGACTTGAGCTGGCTCCTGAGTGACATCAGGAGGATTATGTCCCTATGGCCCAGTGCTGGGCGGGCAAGCTGTCATCAGTGACAAGTTTCATGATGGTGAGAAAGGCTCCTGGGAGCTGCAGCAGGGGATGGGCTCCTCTGCCTCCAGGGAGGGCAGCTCCTGCAGGGTTGGATCCAGCTGATGATGCAGAGGCAGGTGGGAACTCCCTGTTCGGTTGAAAAGCTGAAGGAAATCCCTGCAGTCAAAGCTAGCAAGAGACTGATAGGACTACCCTAGCTCAGGCCAGAGACTAAGATGAACGATTGAGTTTACAGGTTGCCCCTGGTAGGTTCTGATGGAGCAACATGGAAGTATGAATACAGTGTGGGCGGGAGGGATGCTGCAGGTGAATTTCAGCACAGGTGAATAACTGAAGGCTGACTGTATCAATATCCCTAGAGAGCTTTGCTCTGGCTGTTGGACTATCCATTCCAAAGCCTTTCTTGCCACATCAGCTCCATTGCTTTTATGAGCTCTTGCCAGCGGGGATATGCCCATCTCTGCAGCATTTCACCATACCTATGCGGGCTGTGTCAGCTTCAAGTGTGGCTTTGGGGAAGCAGAAGACACCTGAAGAGCACTGTGAATGGCTCTGGTTGTGTGGCCCTGGTGCAGAATGTTCCCTGCAGCTTTTTGCAGAGTTATTGAAGTTGCCAGTACAGATCTGTCTTTGCTTAGGACAAATGCTTCAGGGTCAGCAGAGCAGGAGCTCTCAAAGAACAAGCCAAGGTGTTCAACTGGGCTCTCCTCCAGGACCCTCCAGTAACAGCCAGTGTGGGAAGCTTCAGGCAAGCAAGACCCTGGAATAACAGAGCAGAGCGCAGCCTACCTTCATCAGGCAGCCCTAAAAATAGCAAAGCAGGATGTCCATGTGATGGGTTTCAATAGGAAAATAGATTCGTTTCCCAGCTCCCAGAGGGGTTTTTGGAAACAGCAGAGAGTAAATAAGGGTTTTGAAAGTGATGACAAATACCTTGGAGGTGCCCTTCCAAGCAGCCTTAACTGTTTGAAATTGTACTCACATCTCCAGTGGCTCTGAGAAGGGGAGTGTGAGCCCCTAAAGATCTCAAGATCTGGCATGCTCTTATTTGCTTGGGTGCTAATTAAGAGAATGCGGAAGCTCTACTATGTATTCTGCAACTCTCTGTAAATTCAGAAAAGAGCCATTACAAATCCATCACAAGGTGTATTAAAATCTCCTTAATTAATAAACTATAAACACAGCAGTCTGCAGGAGAAGGGCTGTGAGCACTGGAGGGAAATGCGGGACAGGGAGGAGGTGGGGAGGATGCTGCCCACCCAGTCCTCATCCCCAAGGAGCCAGGCAGCACAGCACAGAATGCCGTGGCAGGCTCTGCAGAGGGACAGTGCTGATCCCACAGCTGAGAGTTGAGGGCTCAAGCCCCTGCCAGAGCCCTTGGTATCGCCACGTTTCCCTGAGGCCACCTGGGGACTGAAAAAGCATCAGTCTTTGTCTTGACCATGTGGAAAGAAAGATAAGAGCAGTGCGGGGATGGGTTTTCCTGTCCTGTGCCTGTATGGCCAATGGTGGGTGTGACCCGAGGGACACTGGCTCAAACCCCTGTGGCAAGAAGTCCATGTACAAGATGTGGCCAGAAACGACAGCCCACCCCAACACAGTGCAGGCATTCTGGACTGGAAGATGCTGGGTTGTTTACATGGAGAAGGATAGCTCAAAGTGGCCATGGGGGTTAGTGTGTTTTCACCTCACAGCAATGGCTTGCAAGGAACATGCTTCTGACCCCGCTTGCAAACTGGGCTCTGAACTGGCCCAAAGCCTGCGTGAGTGCCTTAACCACTAGGGTAACTTTGGACTTTGCATGCTTCTCTGCCAGAAATGCCTTCCTGGTCCAGATACAGCCCTTCCTGATGAAGTTTTCTTGAAACGAGCACTACTAATTGGAGCTTACACCACTTTCATATTTTCTGATGAAGAAACACCTCTCAGAAGGGGAGTCCTCACTTGCCTAAAGAGAAAGGATGCTTGAGTTTGACCTGCAGATGTGGTTAATACATGGGTGCGAGAAGAAGGTGGGTTCCTGAATGGGGAACTCAAGTCCCCAGTTGTGGTGGAAAGCTATGGAGAGCATTGATCTACTTGCAGATGGAAAGTACTGAGGAAATCCCATAAGGGTGTCATTTCAGGGAACTTGGGTCCTGAAAACAGGGGCTTTATTGTCCACTTGTCCTCTGGGAGCTGGCAAGGGAGGTTCTCAGGCTTTCTAAGTGACATAGAACAGCTTCTTTTGCAATAGCTCGCTGAGGACTATTTCCATTTCAGGAAGCATTTCCTCTCCCAGACATGGATGCTGTGCTGGTGTCACCCACTTCTGTGATATACACTGCCTCTGGGGATGTAGCATTGCAATTCATATTACTGTGTCAGTGCCTTGGGGAGAAGCATCAGACCAAGACTGACCTGCTCCTCCGTCCCTCTTCTCCATGTTGCTCTTCTACCAGATGGTCTGAACCTTCCTGGTTTCCACTGTCTGTAGGACACCAAGAGCGATAACTAAAAAGGGGAACAGCATTACTACTGGATGGGAGTGAAGCCAGCAAAAGGACATAACTATCCCAATTCATGTGTTGGCACTGATAGTGCAGCTTCTCCTGGAGCAAGAAGGCAGTTGTGTCCCATGCTTGGTGGGTTCGGAGGTCTGAACATCCCTGGCAAGGTTTATTACTTGGCTGATCCTGATGATGTGATGTTTGAACTCATTGTGAAGCGTTGCTTTGTCCAACCTGCCTTTCACTGCCTGTGGTGCTCCCAATTTGTGTCAGCTGAGGGTTGATGAGGCGATGTGTGACAAATGTCTGGGTGCTGTGCTTGCAAATCAGCAGGGCTAAAGGAATACTCACCAGGCAAAGATGCAAAATCTAAATAATCCTCAGATGGCATCTTAAAGCCCTGACAGGTTCCAGACAGGTGGTTTCTGTAACAGACTCTATTTTCTACCTGCCCTAGGGCAGAAATACTGATCTGTCTTCTGCAGTTTGTTTCAGCAGATGGTTCAGCCCTTGATAAACCCATCATGTCCTTTCATGTCCATTCCTGGTACCTGCACCCTCCCTGACCATTCCCTGTCCTGGGTGCTCCTAGGTCTCCTGGCCCCAGGGCACCTTGCCGGGCAGCTGTGATGGCCATGAGCTTGTCCCTTCAGGACGGAGGTTGGGACCTGGGAGTCTGGCCTGAAAATAGTGAATTACATACAATTGCTTTGTCTCTATAGAAAAGAAACACCACAAAGTCTGTCTGGTTTCAGATTCCACTGTCTAAACAGGGGACAGGTAGGCTGGAAGGGAGCAGGATGGTGGTGGCACTCACATGTACCTCTCCAGCTGCATCCAGCTGTTCCCGAAGCAACTGTCCAGTGCTCTGAATGGTTGGGTCCCCTGTCACCAGCAAGGAAACCTTTCCTTAGGTACCTACGCTAAAGATTTCCAGCCACCACTCTCCAGTGTTGCTCCCTGCCCAGGGAGGTCCAGTTTCAGCGGTCACTGTCTGAAAGCTGTGCTGCGGCCTGGGTGCACTGACGACAGCATGGAAAGGCTGAAAGGGCAGTGGCATCAGGCTTTTTGTGGGGGCTGCAGGAATTGATGGGTCTGTCAGAGATCCCTGACCGGTTACCACACTCCAGCCTGCGTGCCTCAGAGCTGCGTCATGCTCCTACCCTGTCTGCCTTGCCAACGAATCCCTTGACTGGGTGGCGGACATCCAGGCAGATGGGAACAGTTCTGCTCCTCGGGGCTGTTTGAGGAGAGCTGGGACAGCAGAGCTGCACTGTCAAACCTGGGACAGAGGAGGACGCAGAGGGGCTGGAGAGCTTTGCCTCCTGGATGTGATGTGGGCTGGCAGGAGGGGCTGGGTGTCTTCCAGAGCAAGGCGAGGAGAGCCAGACCCTGTGCAGGGCCAGAAGCTCTCCATCCCACATGCTTTTCTCCCCAGCATGCCTAAAAAATTTGCACAGAAGGTGAGTGGCCCTCCATGCACCCTTGGAGGTTGACCGTACCACCAGGGAAGCCATGATGGTTTCTTGGACATGCATCCAGCATCAGGAGCTGTGGGCTGCATAGGGGTGAAGCGGTGTCTATTCTCATTCCCATCTTCCTCATGCTGCTTTGCCTGGCTTCAGATAATCTGCTTCTACACATCTGCCACGTGAGATCTGGTCTGTCTGTAACATCTGCAGGTCCTCTGCCATCTGAGGAGGGATGGGACTGCTGAGTTAAAACCACAAACAATAATTACTTATCCTGATGGCATTGCTAAAATCACATTCACCTGAATTGCAGCAGACCTCCCTTGCATCTCCAGAGAGTAGGGACCTCACTACGTCTGAGACAGCCCAGACCTGAGTGGAACAGGGTGACTCAAGTGCAGTTGAGGAGATGGTGTCTGGAGCTGGGTTTGGACCATGATTCTGGGGGGCCCTTTCAAGCACCTCTGCCTGGGGAGGAGAGCAGTGTGATGCTTCTGCTGTCATACTTGTGAGCCAGTGGTGTTTGGCCAGCAGTGAGGGCATCATGGGTGGACTCATTCTGCTGGAATTCACCTGAGGAGTACCTGTGCAACCTAGGTCCTAGGAGGACCTGCTTTGGCAGAGGCTTGGACTAGATGATCTCCAGAGGTCCTTTCCAACCCCATAGCATTCTGTGATTTTGTGATTCTTTAATGGGGGAGGCAACTCCTTGCTCATCCACGCAGAAGTGCTTTTGCAGGGACTTCAGCTGGAAGTTCTTGTGTCCTGCTGTGGGGTTATGGGCTCATTTGTGCCTTCCCTGCCACCACCCACGCCTGCACAGCAGGACTGATGGGTCTCCCATATTTGACAATATATGGCAGTTGCGTGCATCCAGAGCTGGAAAGCATTTTGGGTGAGAGCTGTAGCTATAGGAGAGGCTGCCTGAGCTCTGAGGTATCAGTGTTTCTTCCTAAATTTACCCAGGAGCAAACATGTGAGCTGCTTGGGCACATGTCTAACTGCAGCTGTAGAGAAAAGCAACAGAGATTTCAAATGGCACTGCCTGTTTTACCATTTTAGGAAGAAGTGTGTCTTATTATAATTGCCTTGCTTATTTGGAAGAGAAAAAAAAACCACTGTAGTTACTAGAAATTCAATATAGAAATTACCAGTTACTACCCTCTGTAGACTAATTTTGAGGGTAGAAGAATGAGGAATTTAATGCACACTATAATGAATGTCAATCTTCTCTCTTAATGAATAGGAATCACAGTTTGCTACACATTGTAGGGAAATGAAAAGCATCCAAAGTTCAATTCACTTTTTTCTTTTTTTTTTTCTTTTCTTTCTTTCATTTCTTTTTTTTTTTTTCCCTTTTTGAGAAAGATAATACCATGCACAGCAGATGAGCACATTCATTTATAAACTCTCAGGATTTTTATCTCTCACTGTACAAGTCAAGGTTTTCCTTCAACTGAGCTTTATAAAATTTCCTATACGAGTCGAGGCGTAATGCCATTTACAGAGCTGGATCCCTGAGAGCAAACTGGGTTTGGGCATTTATTTTTTTTTCCCCATCCTCCTGTAGCAAACCATCCAGACAATTAAAAGCAGAGATGACCCAGCTTGTGCTTGATATATGCTTGCTATTCTCAGCTGTGGCTTTGCTTGCTCTATGTGTATGTGTGTGTGCAATTAGGTCCCTCAGAGGGGACACAAACCGCCCCCATCCTATCATTGCACATGAAAGTGGTTCCTCTGCCTGCTTCCTTAGCTGCTTCTCTGGCCTGCTGGGATCCCCCACTGGGAGCCAGAGGACGAGTTTGCATCAAGAGCTTTATATTTGAAAAGGCCAACGTTGTTAGCATGGGATGGGCTCATTCCTGGCTGAGGAGGCTGCCCAGGAATTTGTCTTTAATAGCAGGGCAAGGGTGAACTCCTCAGTACGGCCCAGCTCCGTGGTCCACAGGAGCTTGGTCTGTGAGAGCTTGCTTCGCCTGCATGATGTGGGGTCTCTGGAGGAGCAGAGCACCCCAAGCTGAGGAGGAGGAGGATGTCTGTGGAGCAGCAGAGTTTATAACCAGCATGAGGAGCCTTTCTGAGTCCCCATGCGTGTCCCCTGGTGCTGTTCCTTGGCAGCTTTGTCACTGTGGGAGAATCACCCTCCAGTGTGGTTCAGGGGCGCTCTGGCGTAGAGCTGGAGAGGCTGATGTGATCCTGGGGATCCGGAAGGTATTTTTCCGTCTGTTTTCTCTCATGTGCAAATGCGAACTCCAGCTGAGCTGAAGCCGGCTCTGTGCCAGAGGAGTTTAGAGTTCCACTGTTTTAAAATATTTATTAATGTGAAGATGTAGTTAGCACTTAAGCTGAAGCAATACAGTAGAAGTCTTTTTTGTTGGAATGGAAGTTAGTGATGCTGAAAAGCCATTAAGCTGTAAATATAAACTATATTAAGTGCTCAGAAGCAACCTTAAATATCCCTTTGTTGGTTGCTCTGCTTCTGCAAGGCTGAGTGTCTGTTGAGGGGATTACTCACTGCTATCGCTCTGCGGCATGCCCAGCTCTGCCTGGTAGTTTCAAGAGGGGCATGAATGGCTGTGCAGGTGAGGTTTCCCGAGCAGCACAGCTCAGTGCTTGCCTTTCAGCAGATGGTTATTCCACAGCTGGGGCTGTGAATGGGGTGAGGTGACAGAGCAGCTCTGCTCCAGCTGGAGAGATCCTTGCAAGGGCCAGGCTCACACAGCACAGGATGGTGTCTCATTTCTCTCTTCTCGGCACCTGGTAGATTCCAGAATCTGCCCGCTTGCCTGCTCAGGTCTCACATCTCAGGCTGAATTCCCACCTTGCTCTGGAGGCACCAGTAAGGGTCCTGGAGGGTGCACGGCAGGAGTGAGGCTCTGGGCAAGATGCTGGGCTGCCTGGATGAGTGCTGCTGGTGGACACAACTCACAGCCATCCATGTCCAGCCCTTGCTGAAGAGCTTGTCTGCATCCAAATGGGCTCTTTGCCCAGTATGGGATCAGCCCTGATCCCCTTGTCCTTACAGATCAGTCAGAAGAGATGGGCTTTTCCTGGAAAGTGCTGGCAGTGCTGCAAGTGGGTGTCAGCGGGTGGCTTTGCAATCACCCTGCCCCTGATCCTTCCTCTCTCCATCCTTCTAGGCAGGCAGTGCATTGGTGGAGCCAGAAGCGAGGAATGGGGTGGTGCTGGCCATCGGCAGTGGTCTGTGGGTGTGTGACTGTGTTCCCCAAGTGCCTGGTCAGCACAGGGTAATACAGAAGAGCAGCAGAAACCCTTGAGGGCTGTATTACAGAATCATAGAATGGTTAGAGTTGGAAGGGACCTTCAAGATCATCCATTTCCAAGCCCCCTGCCCTGGGCAGGGACACCTTCCACCAGACCAGGTTACTCCAAGCCCCATCCAGCCTGGCCTTGAACCCCTCCAGGGTTGGGGCAGCCACAGCTTCTCTGGGCAACCGGTTCCAGTGCCTCACCACCCTCACAGCAAAGAATTTCTTCCTAAGATCCAATCTAAATCTCCACTCTTCCAATTTAAAAACATTCCCCCTTGTCCAGTCACTAGACTTCCTGACCAAGAGCCCCTCTCCAGCCCTCCTGGAGCTACCTTCAGATCCTGGAAGGCTGCTTAGCTCTCCCCGGAGCCTTCTCTTCTCCAGGCTGAACAGCCCCAGCTCTCTCAGCCTGTCTTCATAGCAGAGGTGCTCCAGCCCTCTGATCATTTTGGTGTCCCTCTGCTGGACCCGTTCCAACCGGTCCATGTCCTTTCTCTGTTGAGGACTCCAGAGCTGGACACAGGACTCCAGGTGGGGTCTCACGAGCACAGAGTAGAGGGGGAGAATCATTTCCTGTGAACTGCTGGCCATGCTTCTCATTATGAACCCTCCTGCTGCACTGCCAGCCCGGTTCTGCTGCCTGGAGTTTAACAAACCTTGTCATTTCTTTGTCTTGACATGCTGAATCCCAGTAGCTGGTTTGGGGTTTATTATCCCTGTATTATGCCAATGAACAGAGGCTGTTTGGACAGCCTGTACCGCACCCTTCTCAGGTTTCCTACAGCCCTGTGAGGACCCTGCCTACATCCCCTGTTTGGCCAAGTCCTTCTGTGCTGCCAGCCCAACAGTGGTGCTTGATTTAGTAAACTCCCTTTCCCCAAGAGAGCTCATATTTCAATCTTTAAAACCAACCTGAATAAAGATTGCAAAAAAGAAGCTCTGGCTGCTGAAAGCATGAAGCTGTATGGATTTCTTAGGCAATTAAATTTTACATAATAGAGTAACTATACCGTACAAATTTAAAGAGCACCTGGAATATGCAGGCATATTCTGAAATTTCTAATCTCATATTTCAGCTCTAGACCATTAATCTGTCACATTTCTTGCTTTTATTTCTTTTCTATCCACACTGCTTTGGAGTTGGGATATTGATGGTAAATGCAGCTCTTCCATGTCCACCTCTAGTCCCTATTCTGTCAGCTACTCATCTCCTGTGGCATGGGCATGAGCACCTTCTCCTCTTCAGATCCTGGGCTCAGCGTTGTGGGTTTTTGGAGCAGAATGGAGCACAGCATCACTCATCATTTTGCCTCTGCCTTGCCAGAAGCAGTTCTGCAGCAGAGCTGGGGCAGATGCCTGGGGACAGGAGCACCATCCTCAGAGACAGAGACCATCCTGCGAAGAGGGACTGCAGCCTCATGACACTGTCATGACACCGTCACACACAGAGGTGGTGTGCTGGTAGGGGGACACAGGCTGGGTGGGCAATAGGAGGGATGCACAGGTGAGGTCACTGAAGAACCCACATCACACAAACCTCTGGCAAAACCTATTTGCTCCCATCCTGTCATCTGCTGCCCTGCTGTTCAGTGGCTGAACATCACCGAATCATAGAATTGTCTGGATTGGAAGGGACCTTTCAGATCATCGAGTCCAACCATCAACCCAACGCTGAGAAAAACCACCACAAACCTATCTCTCAAAGTGGATGTCTACCTGTCTTTTAAATACCTTCAGGGATGTCAGTTGCACCACTTCCCTGGGCAGCCTGTTACAATGCTTGACAACCCTTTCCTTGTAAAAGTTTTTCCTAGCATCTAATCTAAATCTCCCCCGGTACAGCTTGAGGTCATTCCCTTTTGTCATGGCTGTGCGTACAACCATGTCTCCAAGTTGCACACCCTCTCATCCCCTTCTTAGCTCACTCAGTACCCTGCCGACCTCCAGGTGCTGTAAGAAATGGTGGTGGCTTCCCCTGGCCATGGCAAGTGCCCTGCTTGCTCCCCTTTACACTCATCCCTGTGCAGCGGCTGCCACCTACCAGCAGCGTCCATGCTGGGAAGATGCTGCAGAGCCCTGTCACCCCCAGCCCAGCCCTCACTTCTTTATTCTTCCCTGGCTGCTGGCTTGCCCCCAGGGCACGCCAGAGCATGTAATCCCTTTTGCTCTGGGCAGCTAATTTTGGAGTTCTGGCCCCTGCCCTGCTATTTCTCATCTCTGTGCTTAGCCCTAAGCTGCTTTCCCAGGTCAGGTGGACAGCAGTGATATTTCTGCTCGCTCTCCCTGGGCAGGAGGATGCTCTGCCGGGTCTGTGAGTGTGAGCTCACTCCAGGAACCAGAGCTGTTGGTTGTACCTATTTAAAGCCTGAGGTGCACCCAGTGACATCTGACCCTTGAGACTGGGGAGAATGGGGGGCAGGGGAAAACATCTGGAAAACATCTGCTTTCCCCAGTGCAGTGGTAGTGGCTGTGCCTGTCTCGCCTCCTGGGGCCCTTTCCTGCCGTGGGTTACAAATTCCTCGTTGACAAGCAGTTGTAAACAGCCCAGCTGTATTAATCCTGCTGCTCTGAGGGCTCAACACACTGCATGTCCAGCGAGGAGACTGCTTCGGCACGCTGATACCCTTCTGAGAGCTTGCGTTTGTTTGTGCTGTTGCAGGTTTTATCTGCGCTTCGTGCCTGTCAGGGAGTCAAAGGAGAGATTTTTCCCTTTACCCATCACAAGAACACCCCCCGGCTCTCCAAACAGAGACTCTTGTGGTCTCCCTTGAGGGTACAGATGCCCAGATCTGTCGGAAAGAGTGGCTAGTGTAGATTTGCCCATTCATTGGAGGAAATCAGTGGGCTCTCTGTTCAGCAGTAGTCTTTATTCTAGCAAATCAGAGGGCTGAAATCATGGTTATAACATTGAGGACTGTTTTGCCAGAAAATGGTAAAAGAAACATGAATTGCAGGTCGTATTTGTTACTAAACCTCATCCCTTGTTTCTTCAGTGCCTTTGATAGCCAGACAAATTGGTCATCTCACCCCTTTGCCCTGGGAGGTCTGGCCATCGTAGCAGGGCAGCACAGCTCCGGCCAGCCACAGGGGCTGCCTCCAGACACCTTTCCCTGGATTAATCCAGTTCTTTTCCACAGGGATTGTTTCTGTAGAAGCATTGGATGTGGTGAGGGCCTGACTTTTGTCTGGAATTCTGGCTGCTTGTAAAATGTTGATGAGCGTCAAAGAAGGAGCCCCCAGTTAATGACTAAGGGAGTTGAGATCCTGCTTGGCTTCATCTAAAATAGGTAACGGGTTGAAATGATCAGACAGTGTCCCTGCCAGGTATTGCTCCAAAATAAGGCACCTTCAAAATGCTTTGTCTCTTTGCTGGGGAAATCCTGGAGGTCTGGCTGCAGCCCTGTCCCCAGGGTGCTTTGGGAGAGCTCTGGGGAAGCAGGGACATGTGGGGACAGCCCATCCAGGCCATGCCACCAATCCCACCCTCCATGGTGCATCCAGAGGCCCCTGTGGTCTCAGGGTTATTCCATTTCTTGGTGATGCAGCTTTGTTCAGCCTCAGATGAAACTGCATCCACCTCTGGGAGCTCATTTGAAATCCAAATAGAGAGAAAAGAGGGGAAAGCTAAAACTGACCTGTTTTTGTTTGCTTGTGCACCCAATCCATGCTGTTTTAAGCTCCTGGCCTCGATTAGTAGAAGATAATTTTCACATGGAAATGTTTGGGAATAAAACCAAGTCTGAGATGTTAATTTGATCTTTGTTGTCGCTGAAAAAACACCGAGGAGTTTCGGAGCCTGTTTGTAGGCAAGGCAGGGGGGTTTGTGTTGTTTTGTTTGTAAAACAAAGACAGAAGAATCTCCTTCAAGAGCAAAATGGGCAAGAATAGAAAAGGTGTGAATGCTCTCTCTGGAGAGCTTTAAAAGTCTGAGCACCTCTGAGATGCTTTAGAAATTCCGAGTTGACCCTGCTCACTTTGTTTAGAAAAATAAAAAATAAATAAAATAANACTCCGAAATGTGCTGGTTGCTGAATAAATTATAAACATACTTCCTCTGGTAGAGTGCTTGTTTCAGGCTGCACATCCAAAAGCAAATTAAATACTCTTCGGTGTAATTTCAAATGGAGCCGTTTGCTTCATTTTGAAGATTGTGTATTCAAATTATTTATCTTTTTCTCGGGCTGCTCAGGAGGGAGCTATCCCTGGCTGGGAGCCTGGATTCAGAGTGGGCTGGAGGGAGGGAGCTGCAGGTGTGAGGCGGTGTGTGATGCTTGGGTTCTGTGCTGCCTGCATCCCTGAGCACCCAGCTCTCAATGTTTGGAGGGGGCTCGGGAGGTGAGTGTTTAAATCACACTTCTTTTTAAAGCAAGGCAGTCTAGGTCCTCAGCTGGGGTTGCGGGAGGGCTCCCCTTCACGTCCCTTGCTAGGCAGGGATGGGGCACAGAGGTGCTGCTGGGTCTCCCTGGAGCAGGGATTTTGCTGCAGGGAGCCAGACCTGTTAAATAAGCTCTTCTTGACTGCTGTGCTTTGCAAACAGCCTGGAAATGGCTGAGCAAAGAATTGGGCAGGTCTTGCCAGAGCAATCCACAAGGAACCTCACTAGAAGAATGTACACTTCAGTGACAAAAAGTCTCAGGTTTGGGGTACTCAGAAACTGGGGTGACACTTTCCCTGTTCCTGCTCAAGGTCCCAGGCCCCCCAAAGCCGTAAGGGGAGATGATGCTCTAGCTCTGTGAGTTGGCTGAGCCCGGAGCCACGGGGTCGTGCAATAGCAGAGCTGCAGCACCCACACCTCTGAGCTGTATGGAGGCCTTCTGTGAGTCTGTGAGTGTTAAATGCATGGAGAAAAGTGGGTCCAGGGACGCTCTTAACAGCTCTAATTCTCCACAGGTGACAGGAGAGGCAATAGCCGAACATTTATACATTAAGTTATGTAAGGATATAATAGCATTTTATTCTGTAGAGCAATCCCAGCTGCATTTCATCACCCCTTCTGCTGGCTTCCTGCCTGCAAGCTGGACACATGACGTGTCAGTTCCAGCCTGTGCCTGTCCCCAGCGTGAGTTATCAGCTTGATTTCAGAAAAGGCTTTGAGTATATTTGAAACATAAAGGGGAACAGAATCCTCCTGTATCTTCTCCACGAGCATAGTCCAGTCAGAAATATTACAGATTGATCAGTATTTTATCTGGGAAGGAGGATGGCTCCTTAACATCATTAAGTGGTGACCTTTAAAACTCATATTCTCCTGCCAGCCAGATCGGGCAATGGATGGGGCAGAGACGGATGGCGGCGGTGGGGAATAAAATCAATTGTTTGCTGAGATCAGTGCGTGTGTGTTTTCAGTGGCATGGAGGTCCCTGGGCCACCGTTCACTGTCTCTTTCTGCACACTTCTTTTTTACAGTAGAATAAATTCTGTTTGGTGCCCAAGATGAATTTTGAGAGTTGTATGTCGTGTTTTACAAGGGGCTGGCAGCACAAATTTGGGGAGAATAATGATGCCTAGCCCTAACTCACCTCAATGGCTTTATTAGATTTCTCATTCAGAAGCAGATGAGTGGGCTGGGTTCTTGGGGTTATTTTCTGTTGCGAAGCTGAGCTGCTTAGTTTCAGCTTTAAATTTGGTGGGGTATTGATTCTCTGCCCGGCTTAGGCTGTAAGACATGCTGGGTGGCAGCATCAAAGCCAGGGATGACACTGCTGGTTGGGGACCACTAGTTGGGGACCACGCAGTGCGTTTACACCGGGCTGCTCCAGTTCTAGATCTGTGTCCCCTCGTGCCACCCACCTCTGGCTTGGGAATGGGAAGGTATCAATCCCACGTGGCTCTGTGCAGGCTTGCCTTGAACCGTCTGAGATGATGGCAGCGTGGTGATGGGAATGTGCTCATCCATGCCCTGTATGCAGCCTCATGTGTTTTAAGGTTGTGCAGATACATTGCTGGTGCTGAGAAAACCAGATTTTCTCAAGGCAGAAGGCTGGGCAAGTGTTGTCCCATGGCTATGTCTTCATGCTCTTGGCCATCAGCTTCTGAGTCCTGCATCCTCCATGACTCCAAGGTGAAGGCAGGACCAGCTGCCGTTCATGGACAGAAGCAGGACATTTGTCAACCAAGCACTTGCAGATGTTCTGGGACTTTAACTGACTGCAGATGTATGCATTGTCACTTGTGGCCAGGTTGGCTTTGCTGTAACCTGGGAGCCCTCATGCAGCCAAGATCTGCATCTCTGTTGGGGTGGCAACTTCAGACCCATTGCAGCACAGCCTCCCAGGGGGGTTTGCACCCCTCAGTAGCCCCCAGCCTGATAGGTAAAGCCTCCTGGGGAGGGTAAATCAGCCTTATGCACCATGTGGCTGGAGGGCTCAGTTTGCTGTGTTTGCACAGAGCTGGGCTTGTGTAGGCTGTGGTGGGGCTCCGTAAAGTGGGTCCAGCTCTCACATTGCTGCCCACAGCTTCATTCAGTGCCTGGCAGGCAGGAGAGGTGCCCCGGAGGAAGCAAATAGCAAAGTGCAAAGGAAGCAAGTGAATGCCTGGTGTAGAATCATGGAATCATAGAATAATCCAGGCCGGANTCCATGTCCTTCCTATATTGAGGGCTCCAGCCCTGCACACAGGACTCCAGGTGGAGTCTCACCAGAGCAAAGTGGCAGAATCACCTCTCTGGATCTGCTGGCAACACATCTTTTGATGCAGCCCAGGATGGGTTGGCCTTTTGGGCTGCAAGTGCACACTGCTGCTCATGTCCAGCCTCTTGTCCATCAGCACCCCCAAGTCCCTTTCCTCAGGGCTGCTTTCTAACACCCCATAGAATAGGTGTAGCTGAGGGATTCCTGCTGCCCCGGGGCAGTGGGTGACATGGGGACACTGTTCCGAGGGGCTGGTGAGTTTCACTGCTCCTGCTGGCAGCCTGGAGCTGGATCCAGTGAGGTGAATCCCAGTTTGTTCTTTGGGTTTCCATTTCTGCTGCCTGCAACTCTGGGGCAGCCAGCACAGCCTGGAGCATCCCTGTGGCCAGCGGGGAAGCTGTTTGGGATGTGGGGATGGCAGAGTGGGCTCAGGCGGTCTTGGTGGAGTGGGGGTCAGCTGTGAGGCCGGATCCTGAGTGCAGACCCATGGCAGAAGGCCACAGTGACCCACATAAGTCTGGTGGAGGAGGGGAGGGAGAGGCTCTGTGCTAGCTCAGAGCTGTCTCTGCTCCTGCCAAGACACAGTGCAGAGTCATCACAGGGTAACGTGCTTTCAAAGATGAGCAGGGAAGCGATGCATCTTTTTTTTATGGCCCTATTCTTTGACCTCTCAGCGGTGATGCTGAGGACTCGTTCCCATATGCTTGGTGCAGCGGCAGTTTGTTGTTTGACAGCGCGACAGTCGCTCCTCCAAACCAGATGGGGACAGTGGCAAAGAGCAGCTGCATTGCAAGGAAGGGTGACAGGTTCTGGGGACAGCAGGAGTGGCAATGGAGACCGGTTTCAGTCTCCCTTCCCTTCTGAGGACAGAAATCAGAGTTTTCCCCAAGCCCTGAGCAAATATAGGCATTAGCACAGCTGCTCCATGCCCCTGAGGTGCATTTGCTCCTTATTCCCCAGGGATACGAGAGGACAGAGTACCTGTGTCTTCCATGAGGATCTGCCTGACTTTGGGATGTCTTTGCAGAGCTCAGACAGCCCTTAAAGCAGAAGGTTACCCTAATTTATAGTCCCTGGATTTATCGGAGGTATATATCAAGGGAGGATGTAATAGCTTTCCTGTGGCTGAGGGGGGACAGTCCTGGAGTCCCTGGAAGCAGGGACAGCTGCAGGATCATTCAGCAGTGTTGCTGCATTAACTCTTTCACTTCAGAAGCAGGGAAGAGTCACTCCTGGTACTGCCTCGCAGTGCTCTTGCAGCTTCCTACATGTACTGCTTGCAAGCAGACACTGAGTCCATGCTGGAGGTGGTATCTAAAGCCCCTCGGCTTCTTGCAGTGGATGGTGAACTGAAAAAACGGAGATTTCCCAAAGCTCATTTAAGCCAGCATGTGGGGCCAGAGATCTTGCTGATTTCCACCATACTCCTTGCCCTACCAGGGGGAGTCTTTCCTGCAGACATCCTGTCCCATGCACACACCCTCATGCCACCCACCATGTTTGGCCTTCCTGCCCCTCCCTGCATCCATACCATCGCTGGGATGCTGTTGCTGGGCTCTGTGCCCCTTGGCCCAACACTCAGGACCTGTCTTTTCAGCCAGCATAATTTCTTGGTGCTCCCATCTGTGCAAATGGCTTCAGTGTCCCCCAGTTTGTCTGACTTCATCAGAAATCTGAAAGGGCAGTTTAGCTCCTGCTTTACTCCTCAAAGCTCTTTTGAGCTTCCAGAAAGCCCTTAGGAGTATGGAGATAGAGCTGCGGGGTCTGATCTCAGCTGTACAAGCCCTTTCCTCCTCTCTGTACTGTGGTGCAGTGCCCCACTGACCCTACCCAGAAATGCCCTAGGTGATGCTGTGGCCATGAAGGCAGGAGAGAGCTGAGCTGCTGGTGGTGGAGTTTCTCCAGCTCCGTTCACTTTACCCTGTGGAAGGCAGGGTCCTGGGTGACAGCCCCATGTAGCAGGCACCAGGTATTCTTAGTGGGAAGCTTGGGAGCTGTGGATCTCATCCCAACAGGAGCTGCTGGGCAAGTCCTGAGCAGCAAAAGGGTAAGAAAGGCTCATTTAGGTCCAGTTCCTGGCGGTTCTGGGGCAAGGAGGGTCACGTGGTCTGAAATGAGCTAGAGCAGATTATATTCCCTGTAGAGAGACCAGTAGAATAATTCCCATTCTGACTTTCCTGAGGCTGCAAGCAGGGTCTGAAGCAGCTGATGAATGCTAAGGCACTGGGAGAAGTGGGAAAATGGCAAAGTGAGAGTGTGGGCGGGTGTTCACAGGGTCCTGAGTACCGGGATCCATCCACATCACCAGCTTATGCAGGATAGAGAGCATCACACATTCCAAAAAGCATAAATGGCTGAAGTAGCTTAGCTCCCCAGGCCTTTGCTCTCGCTGTGCAGCCTCCTCAAATCAGGAGGAATCACCTGGGTTTTCATCATGGACATGACAGCGCCAGTTGAGCCCTTTGGAATCCAGCTGAGCCCCATCACCTGGAGCTGCACTTCCAGAGCTGTTTTGCAGTGGGCATAGGAGGGTAGTGGGTGCAAAGCTGCTGTTCCTGGGGCCCAGGTTCTTACATCCTTCCTCCTCCTCTTCTGCAGCCTCCTCTTGTGTGGAAATGGCTGGTACCCACTCTAGAAGCTGGCATTGCTGCCGGAAGATGGTCTACTTCTTTAGCAGTTCAGGAGCTGCAGCAGTTACAAAAACTTCTCTTTAAAAATTCATGCTGTTCTGTATCATGTTAAATATTTATTCTTAAGGAACAATGTGTTCTCCCCTCCCCCATTCTGCTATGATACCTGTTTTGCATATGAGCTGATTAATAATTAAGCATCTACATTTTATTTTGACTAACGGAAGATGTGCCCCAGCCAATTGAATGCCTGTTGTGTTCTGCTGATCTGTGAATTCTCCTTCCCTCTCCAGACCGAGGGATCCTCTCTGTCTGTCTTGAAGCACTCCTGCACTGAAAACCCATGGCGCCCACAGCCAGTCCTGAACCACCCTCCTGTCTGTAATGCTTCAGGGTTCAGGCTCACCCTGCTATGGAGAAGGCTGTTGGGTTCCTTCATACCCAGGAGAATACCAGAGTAGTTTCTTCGGCTGTGTTTTCTCCCTGCTTTGTAACTTTGCTATCTTCAGGCGAAGACGATGCATTATTTTGTGATGGAGAGATTTCCCTTAGGCTGGGGCAGGAGGAGATCGGTACTGATATGGCCAGGCAGCCAGCATGGCCAATGGCAGTGGTGAATGCCTGGGTGTAAATTTTTCATAGAATCACAGAATGGTCAGAGTTGAAAGGGACCTTAAAGATCATCCAGTTCCAACCACTGTGCCATGGGCAGGGACACCTCGCACCAGACCAAGTTGCTCCATGCCCCATCCAGCCTGGCCTTGAACCCCTCCAGGGATGGGGCAGCCACAGCTTCTCTGGGCAACCTATTCCAGTGCCTCACCACCCTCACAGTAAAGAATTTCTTCCTAATATCCAATCTAAATCTCCCCTCTAATTTCTCTCTACTGAAGCAGGAAACAGGGAAATATATTGGGTGTCCTGGTCCAAAGTCCATTGTGTCCCAGCTGGCTGTGGGTGCAGAGCTGCTGCAGAGCCGCTGAATGGCTCCAGGACAAACATCAGCTGGTCGCACTAGGTCCCAGAGAATGGCTTTTTGCAATGTAGCTTTGATTTCCTGTGGCCCCCTCTGGGGAAGCCCCCGCTGCAGCTGAGATACAGACTCCAGTGTGGAAGGGGAGACCTTGAAACAGGGACCTGGCTTGGTGACACAAACAGCTGCTTAGTCCCTTATCCCACAGGATACACACTCCTTTGGAAGCAGTTGGTAGGTCCAGCTCTGTAAGTGGAGCCACCCTGTGCAGGAGATTTGTCCAAGAAGGAAGCTTGGTGTCTATGGCTTAGTGGGACCGGACACATGGCAACTGGACCTCAGCAAAGGTGTGTAGGTGCTGAGTATGCACCTCCCAGCAGCTATGGAGATGTTCCCAGGTAAAGCCAGCTCCCAGAGACAAAAGCTAACTGGAGAAAACAACCTCTCAGAAACCTGTGACCCAGTCCTGCTGCAGGGGCAGATCATGACAGAGCTACTCTGGCACTGCCAAGCTTGGGAAGAAGGGCTGAGGAAAGGGCCTGATACAAGGGCAAATGGTACCCCAGGATTATGTGGAATTAACCCTGTTAAGAAAGCTGAATTACTGTTCAGGAGAGATGCTTAAAGAAACAGCATTAGCATTCTGTGGAAGATTTCGGTGTTATCCCCCTCTTCTGCCTGCCCCAGGTTTCCCAAGCAAGAACAAAAATGACCCTTACATTTTCCCACGGATGGGAAATACTGTCCCAGCTGCTTTGAAACCATGGGAGCATCTTGTTTTCTGTAATTCCCAAGCAAGCCATACATTCTTTTCACCAATAAAAATGAAATTACACTGAAGGCTCCATTTTGGAATACGTGTTTGAGCATTCAGGAAACAAAGAAATTAAAGCCGAGAGCGTTGAGGTGTTTATTTGGGAAGCTCTGTCAAAACAGATGCAATTCCTCATCGTGGTCCCTTTCAGGAGTGCTGCATTTTCTAAGCGCTCTGTCAAAAGCATCTCAGCTGGCTCTACCCTTTAGTCTGGAATTACAAGATGAAGAGACTGTGCAAGACTGAGATTTACTAAAGCGTTTGGTGCAGATTCACATGAAATCTTTGCCGCAGCCTGAGTTTTAGCAGCCTGGGTTGTGAGCGCTGCTGTAAAGGGCAAAGATTGCCTGGGGGGCTGTAAACAGAGGCGGAGGATGGGTAATGGCAGGTTGGGGAGCGGGGTGCTGAGGCTGTGTGCAGGGTGCAGGGGACTTTATTGGTGTTCCTTATTTAACAGTTTCATTAGTGAGCTGGAGGCAGGCACAGGCAGCGTGGTAATGTAAAACGCAGATGGTGCTAAACTGGGAGGTGCTGGAAACGACAGCTTGGTGTGTGATGCTGGGAAATCAGGCACAATGGGGTTGACACTCAGCAATGGCCCAGGACAAAGATGGGCAAGGGCAAAGCTGACAAAAAACAACAATGGAGACCAAGGGGTAGTGTGCTTGGGAGATTAGGAGGCAGCTTTCTTTTGCCACATGGTGTACATGCTGCCTCCCTCCTTGAGCAGGGGGGAGACTGTCTGCACCATCAGCAGTTTTGCCTATGACAACAAGCTTGGTGGTGCAGTCGACATGCTGGAGGGAAGTTAAGCCATCCAGGGGGACCTGGACAGGCTGGAGAGGTGGGTTAATGCAATTGGCATGAAGTTCAGCCAAGCCAAGTGCAGGGTCCTGCACCAGGGATGTGGCAATCCCAGGCACAAATACAGGTTGGGTGGAGAATGGCTGGAGAGCAGCCTTGAGGAGGATTGAGAGTGCTCCTGGATGAGAAGCTCAACATGAGCGGGCAGTGTGCGCTGGCAGCCCAGAAAGCCAACCCCATCCGGGGCTGCATCAAAAGCAGTGTGACCAGCAGGTCACGGGAAGTGATTCTCCCCCTCTACTCTGTGTTTGTGAGACCCCACCTGGAGTACTGGGTCCAGCTCTGAAGTCCTCAACACAGAAAGGACATGGACCTGTTGGAACGGGTCCAGCAAGATGATCGGGGGGCTGGAGCACCTCTCCTATGAAGACAGGCTGAGAGAGCTGGGGCTCTTCAATCTGGAGGAGAGAAGGCTCCGGAGGGAGCTTCAAGCAGCCTTCCAGGATCTGAAGGGAGCTCCAGGAGAACTGGAGAGGGACTCTTTGTCAGGGAGTGGAGTGACAGGACAAGGGGTAAGGGTTTTAAATTGGAAGAGGGAAGATTTAGATTGGATATTAGGAAGAAATTCTTTGCTGTGAGGGTGGTGAGGGACTGGAACAGGTTGCCCAGAGAAGCTGNTTTAATGTCTTAATGTCCCTTCCAACTCTAACCATTCTATAATTCTATGATTCTGTGATCCATGTTCTTTGTCTAGCTGGCCGCAGAGAGTTTCAGAATTTCAGCAAAATCCTGAAACCCTGGAAGTAAAGAGGGTAACAAGGAGCAGGACCTGGGCAGAAGCGGCTGTGTGCTGTTTGCCTTGCTGGGGTTTGCTGTGTGCCCCTGTGTGAGTCTGTGTTATGATCTGCTTTTAGGAGAGGAGGGAGCATGAACATTGAAGCCCCACCTTGAAAGGGCTGGTTTTGGAGGTGTCAGGCTGTAGTAGGACACACAGGGCTACTACAGCTCTTGGGCCATGCTACCCCTGCGAAACTGAGTGTGGGAATGTTCTTTGGACAGTCTGTCTTTGAGGACACCTTAGATGGACGAGCTGCTGTTTCCTTCCATCTTTTGTGGTTGTGGTTATCGCTGTGACTCATCGAATTTCTGATTTGAATTCTGTCTGTAAACTTAAGCCACTGCATCCTGCTTTGCCATGCTCTACTATATTAAAGAGCCTTTGAGTACCCTCTACTTTTCTTCCTTTAAAGTACTTAGGTGCTGTTATCAGGTCACCTCTTTTAGCTTCTTTTTAGGTAGATCATGTGCCTTCAACCTCATCCCATACTTCCTGGCTTTTGGTACCATTTTAGGCTTTTCTTTGCCACCGTTACTCTCTTTAGGCTTGTGCCTTTTTCTAAACTCACTTGGGATGTTTTCACAATGGAGCGATGCTGTAATCCTGCCTTTTCATAAGAGCTGTAGGGAGCTGCCTCCGGATCCATCCTGGGTGAAGGGAGGGAAACGTCATTCTCCTGGTGGAGCCAGAAAACCAGACTCAGCTGGAAAAAGAAGACACGCCAGGGCTCTAGACCGCCCAAGAGAGCTAGAGACCATGGCCGAACAAGGGAACTACTTGCATATTGGCACTGTGCATCCCTGGTAGTCCTACTGGGCTGCATCTGTTCTCACTGGCCCAGAATCCCAGCTCATTTTTTCCACTGGCAGAGCAAAGGCAGCTGAGGTTAAGATTGTGAGAATAATGTGCCATGGGAGAGCGGCACCAAGACTTGGGCCAGAATTGACCTGGGACCTGTCTCCAGCTTGCGTGGACCTGGGATTGCCCTGGTGAGCTCTCAGCCCTCTGTGCCTCACCCCAAAGCCAGGCATCATTCAGTTTTACTCTCAGAGCTGGCTGCCCTTCCTCTGCTGTGTGGATTGTGGCTGGGATCAGATCAGTGGGTTGGCAGGTCCCCCTGTTTTGTTCTATCACTGGGAGCTGTGGTTGGTCCAGAAGAAATTCCCAGGAGCCTGCTGGACATGGTTATCCTGGGATGCTGAGCTAGAATGACAGTGCCTGTTTTAATTGCTGGTTTTAAGTCTGAGGGAAAAGCCGTGCATCGGCTGCAGGGTGCCTAAATTGCAGGGATGTAGTAGGAACTGCAGGTGTGCATGCTCAACAGGCACACGTGCTCAAGCAGGTGTCCATGTGTACAGAAGTTTCTCCCACTTCTTTCATTGCCCTGCAAATCTGTCTAGCAGAAATCCCTCCAATCCTGCTGATGACTTCTCCCTTGCTCACACTGAGCTTAGTGAGTTTTTTAGAAACACTCCCTTTCACTGCAAAAACACAGAAAAAGTAAAAAATTGGTGGTTTTGTGGTGCTCAGGGCAAGGAGAGAACACATGAGCAGGGCTGGCGTGAGCCAGGAGCCTTGCTAATGAGGGTCAGCACCTCTTATTTGTCTCACTCAGGACCCTTTCCTGAGATTGCAGACACTGCCTATGTCAGACTTTGGTGGGTGGACGGCTTTCCCTTGATCTCTCAGGACAGCAAAGACCTCCACCTGTGACCTGGCCCAGGGCCCTGCCTGACCCTTCCTCTGCTGCCGTGGTCCTCACTGGCCGTCAGCAACAGGCTAGCATGAGGTTCCCTGTCTGCAGAGGCATGAAGGTGCAGAGATGATGGCGTTGCAGGGTTCTGAATGGAGAAAATGCTTGGGCAGCTGGGCAACAGTATTTGATTCAAAACGAATGGGCTCAGATCCTACAAAATCCCACCCCTGGGAGAGACAGCGCCCATTCACCTGTGGTCAACCCACAGGAGTCTGGTCCTACTGTCCTCCTGCGTTGAGCTTCTTAAATGTCTGTCTCCTTCCTAAGGTATATGGTGATACTCATCTTCACTTACCCTGTTGTCTGTATCCCTACACAGATGGTGTCATGCCGAGCTCTCTTCATTGCAAGGGGGTCAGCAGTGGGTAGAAGCACCAACAATGTCATGGTTGGTGCAAAAAGCAGGTATAAGCCCACGGAAGGAACTCAGGTCCATACCTCCATTAGCCAGGAGCTTGTTCCTATTCTAGCTGACGTGTAGGGACTTACACCTGGGTCTGCATAACACCTCCAAGCAGGCCCATGCTTGTTCTCCACCTTTTCCATGCTTGACCATGTTTCCTGCAGGACCTATTCCCTCTACAGGTTCTGCAATGCTCATTTCAGGTATTTCTATGGGTTTCAGGCAGAGCCAGGCCAGGGTTATGCCAACAGCAAAGCTCTCCTAGACACTGCACAGGAAAAGCTAGTAACTCCTTTCTCTCCTGTACTCTGTGACAAGCTTGTCTCCTGGGAAAGCCCCCTCTTTAAATAGCAGGATGAGTGTTTTTAGGCTGTAGAGTGGTTTTGCAAAGAATCGCATCAAGGACTCTTAGTGCTTGACCTTTCCCATCTTGCTGCAATTTCTGATCGTGAGGCTCAGGCTATGAAATGGCTGGAAATGCTGCTGACCCCATGCAACCCATTCTCCTCTGCAGGGACCAGGACTGCAGTTCTAGCATCCACAATTGGTGCTTGTGACAGGGACCACAGAGACCTGGAGCACCCTTTGCACAGATGGTGTTAGTGAAAAGTGCCTCCTTAGAGAGGCACACGTCAGACTTGACATGTGGCACCTCCTGCATGTTGAACCTGCACTGCTCCTCCTCTGAGAAGACACAGTGTGATGATGCTGGCTGGGGCTTGCTGCTGGTTTAGGTATTTGGTCTATAATTTCCTCTGGCTGAAGTCAACTGAGCCAAGTGACACCTTTTAGAACAAAAGGAAATGGCCTCAGACTGTGCCAGAGGGGGCTTAGGGTGGATATTAGGAAAAATTTTTACACTGAGAGGGTTATTAAGCCTTGGAACGGGCTGCTCAGGGAAGTGTTTGAGGCACCATCCCTGGAGGTATTTAAAAGCCAGGCAGACATGGTGGTTAGAGATAGGGTTTAGTGATGTTTTTTTTTCATCAGTGTTGGGTTGATGATTGGACTCAATGATCTGAAAGGTCCCTTCCAAGTGAGAGGATACTATGGTTGGTTGAGAAATGCAGGCAGTGTGACCATGGGGAGGCAGAAGGCACCTCAGGTTTGTTGCAAGAGCAGACTGGAGAGCCTCCAAACTGGAGGAGAAGGTCACACCAGCACCATGCAGGAGATTGGCCCTGGAGGCCAGAGGGGCAGTCACTAGGATTGTCTGCCTGCAGATGGTCTATCACAGAACTGTAAGTTCCGTGGCCCACTGTGGCTACACCAGCCCCAGCTCAGATACCTATCTTTGAGTGCTAGAGTGATTCATGGCTGCTAAGGCCATGCAGGAGATGACACCTGAGTGAGAAGGGTTCTTCAGGCTGGTGGGCAAAGGTTAGAAAAGGGTTAGTGCCAGAAGCTGGAGCAAGAGCACATGTTGCTTAACGGGAGTGGGAGGAAGCTGCTGTGTCCAGGGGGATGGTGTGTCTGGTGTCACTAGCAGGTTCAATGGACAGGTTTTGCATTTTCCTCTTGATCAACTCTGAGCTTGAAGCAGAATTAAATCCAGGTAGTCTTATTGTCTCCATGATGGTGGGGGTCAGAGGACATGCCTGTCTCCTAGGGCTTTCCAGCCTGTGACTGTGGACTGAGAAGGGATGCTGCCTTAGGGGAAGGATTATTCTCCCTTCAGCTCCTGGACCTGTCTCCTGCCTGGCCAGACCCCTCTGCTCACACCATGGTCAGCAACCAAGCTTGTGGGCTCCATCCTTCACCGTACAGAGGGTTGCAGTGGACTTTGTGGGTTCAGAGGAGGATCCAGAGGAAGGCCAGAGAGATGCTGGGAGGGATGGAGACCCTCTGCTGTGAGGACAGGCTGAGAGAGTGGGGAGGTTCAGCCTGGAAAACAGAATCATAGAATGGTTAGAGTTGGAAAGGACCTTAAAGATCATCAAGTTCCAACCCCCCTGCCATGGGCAGGGACAACTCTCCCTAGAGCAGGTTGCTCNCAAGTGCAGAGTAAAGGGGGAGAATCACCTCCTGTGACCCGCTGCTCACACTTCTTTTGATGCAACCCACGATACAGTTGTCTTTCTGGGCTGCCAGCGCGCACAGAAGGCTCCAGGGAGACGTTGGGGCCCCTTCCAGTTCCTAAAGGGGTTCCAGAAAAAGTGGAGAAGGATTCTGGATGACCAGGAGAGCCATAGGATGAGGGGGAATGGGTTTACATTTAAAGAGGGGAGATTGAGCTGAGATCTGGGGAGGAACTTCTTTGCTATGAGGGTGGTGAGACCCTGGCTCAGGTTGCTCAGAGAAGCTGTGGCTGCCCCATCCTGGAGGGTTTCAAGGCCAGGTTGGATGCGGCTTGAGCAACGCAGTCTGGTGGTAGGTGCCCCTGTCCAGGGCAGAGGGTGGGACTGGATGATCCTTAAGGTCCCTTACAACCCAAACCATTTGATGATTCTATGAATGTACATACATTGCCCCAGTCACTGTTTCTGACCCTGCTGGGAGAACTGGTTGTCACAATGAGCACAGATCTGTTTCAAACCCAGCTTTGCAGAGGACTGCTGATGTGTGTGGGAAATAGAGATGGCTGAGCTGTGACCAGGGGCTGTTATTTGCAGAGAAATCAGGGTAAGCACAAAGAAATTGAGAAGGGGAGGGAAAGATATTTTTAAAATTTAAATTAGTTTTATTTCTTTCCACATTGTGGGTCTGCATTTTCTTTTTTTTTCTTACAGGCTTATGCTGCTAAAGTGGTTGTTTTGTGCTTGTTTCTTTAATTAGTTTCTGAGCAGTTTCCCAGCTTTTCCATAGAGAATTTTTCTTCTGAAGAAGTTTATTTCTTAAAGTTAGTACTTAAAATGTTCATCCATGCTGAAAAGCAGTGCCAAAGCCCAAGGAAAAACTTTGCTTCTAGGAGTGACACGTTTGCTGAGCAACAAACTGTACTTTCTGATGCACTGAGGAGTCTCCAAGTTAGAGAGCCAAGGGGCTTTGATTTGACCACATCCCATCACCAGAGCTTGTGGGTTGAATTCTTTGGGACTTTGGTTTCTCAAGCAGTTAAACACTTTAGAAAAGCCTTCTCAATTCCCTGCAGCTGGAAGTATGAGGCTAATTTTGTACTGCTTTGTTTGGAAATGTCAACTTGTGTGTACAAGAATTTTATAGCAACTTTGTTCATGCATTGAGCACTGAGATCACTTTTTAATTTTAACAAGGAATCAATTTGTTTAGAATGTGCAATGATTTTATGCCACTAAGAGAGAAGATTTTTTAATATATATATGAGTGCATGGTGTTGTCCGTGTTTTGAATAATCCATACCTTTCTTGTTGCCCTGCCTCAGAAAAGATGCTGCAGTAGAGGAAAAGCCTGTGAGAAGGGCAGCCAGGATGATTGAGGTACAAAATAGGTCTCAGATGGGGCAAAGACCCATGTAGAGGTTTTTACACTTTTGGATACCTTTCACACAAAGGTCTCTGAAGCAATGAGAGGGGCAGGGCAGATGAGCAGAGAGTAATTAGTGGCTATTTTTAACGATGGTAGCACTCAGTAAAATGATGAGGCTGGAATCTCACGACACATCATCACTTCTGGAAGTCTTTGCCCCAGGATGCTGTGGGACTCAAAAGAGAGAGTGAGTTTAAAGAGAGGAAAGGCAAACTGGCTTTCCATGATCCATTGGTGGCCATAAAACAGATGGTTCATGTGCAATCCCAATTTTGGAAGTCTCCAAACCGCTGACTATTACCTCTGACAGTGTGTCAGGGAAGGGCTATCATATTCCTGCCCTGCTTCTTCTACTCTTACCTAAGTGGAGGCTGCTGGCTGTGCCAGAGACAGGATGAAAGCTCTGATGATCTTTGTTCTGGTTCAATATGCCAGTTCTTGTATAAAAAAAGAATTTAAAACAGGGTTCACAGGAGCAGCTAAGACCCAGATTCAGAGCTGCTTCAGTGTTGCAGAAACAAGGATTTAACTTTTAGAAGCTTGAGATTTCTTTCCATCTCTTATCCGTCTTTCTTTTTAACGGATTTCTAAAATTACAATAAAGCATCCCACGGATGTTTTTTTGTGTGTGATTTGTTCATTCTTTGTGTGTGTGTGTATGTGAAAATCCACGGTACACTGGTGCTAACTGCTCAGTTTCCAAAGACAGACAGACCATGCAGCTGCTTAGTGAAATGCATGTAAATCACAGAGCGAACATAAGTAACGTAAAACATTGCAGATGTTCCAAAACAGTATGAATTATTTTTAAACAAATGCTCCCAAATAATATCTGTATTGGCTTTCCTAGTTTGTTATGCTCTGGTCTACCAGGTGGAAGCTTTACTGTGAGTGTGGTGGGAACAGAAGCATGCCTTCCCCAAGCTTGCTCTGAGCTG
Source organism: Thinocorus orbignyianus (assembly GCA_013400375.1). Lineage (NCBI taxonomy): Eukaryota > Metazoa > Chordata > Aves > Ciconiiformes > Thinocoridae > Thinocorus > Thinocorus orbignyianus. The sequence goes on from VXBW01007587.1 coordinate 221,099, forward strand.
GAGGGGTCTAGCTGTCTTCTCCAAGGACCCTTCTCAGTAGTCGGGACATCTGATGTTACCAGTCCACAAATGCAGGATGGTGGAAAGTGTCTGCCCCAGTTTTCCATCTCCCACTGTGTGTGCCTGGGCAAGAGTCACTCTGGCTGGACAACCAGAGGTGCCTGTAACAAGATGCTGGTACTGTGGGACTCCACTGTCCCACATCTGACAGCATGGCCTGGAGATCATGCCTGCCTCTTGTAGGGTTGAATAAAAGTTTGGCTGATTTGACCAAAGTTAAAAGGATCCTCTGTGATCCTCCTAATGTCAGCCTTTATAAACCCATGAGAAAAAGTTCACAGAATATAATGCGGAGCTAAAGCCAACCAGCAAACCCAGCCCTCAATCCAGGTGACTCCTTGTTTCATAGTTAGTCCCCTTTTTGCCAAGCTTTGATATTGCTTTACAGCTCTGTATTTCAGCACTAACCCTGAATTTGCTTCCACCTATTACCTTAGTCCCTCCAGCAGGAATGTTTTGTCCCCTTGTTTGAGCAGGAAGGTGGCATAAGGATCTCTCCCAGGTTTCCAACCCAGGTCAGCAGATAGCTTGACATTTCCAACATCTTGGAGTGCCCCAGGATTAAATAAGTGGTCTACAACAGCCAGTGAAATCTGTTTTGGGATCCAAAGTGTCATGGTCTTTAGGATATGGGTACAGATAACTTTAGAAGTAATGTCAGTGAGTTCCTGAACTCCACCTTCTCAACCCTCAGGCCCAGCAAAGCCCCGTATGTATGTTGTGCCTTCCTCTCACCATTCTGATCTCTTGTTAGCAGCTGTCACCTCGCTGCAAGACCCACAGGGTTCTCTTTCTGTTCTCCTTCTTGTCCACAAAACACCAGGTTGCGCATGAGCACTTCCTTCAGGACTTTCTGAGCCCATGTCCATCTCAGCAATGGAGATGGCATCATCTGATGCCAATGTTTGCATTCCCCAAACCAGATCTTGCATCATGGAGCTCGTGACTCATATGGGGTTTAGGAGAGTGTTGAAAGACACTCACCTGCTCTGGCCCTACAGTGACCTTCATGTGCCAGTCACTTGCAGAGGTACAGCTGGTTATTCTCCAAAGCGAAGGGTAAAGGAGCAGGTGTTGTGTTTAGCACAGAAGTAAAGGAAGCAAAAGTGGTGTTTGTAGGGCCAAAACTTTGCAGCTGTCTCCTGAGCTTTTCTCTGGCAGCTGGAATGGGACACAAATCCAGCCAAGATTTAATCAAGCCTGGGGCCTGGAAGTGATCACTGTAGCTTGTCCTGCAGCCCTTCCCTGAGAGGCAGTGGTATGCTTACCACAGGCTGTCTACCACCCCAGTGTGCATTTCAGCACAGGCCAAATTCCAGCTGGCTGGCTGTGGTGGACATGCTGTCTGGACAGCAGTCGTATCTCGGCTATGTTTTACCCCTTGAACATAAGTTTGTTTTATCAGGTGGTGTAGAGAAGGAGTGGCTGTTGTGCTCCCCTCTCCCCAGTCCCACTGTGTGCCCTGTGGATGCCGGGAGGGAGCCAGCTCTGCCCCACCCTGCAGGGTTCCTCCTGGGTTTGCAGCATGGGAAGGGAAGGAGGTGTCCCGAACCAGGGCTCTGAACACATCCCTCTGCCCTTCCTCAAGCTGGGATAATATTTTTGCACTCCCCCATGCTTGCGCTGAAATCATTTACAGGAGATTAGCGACACATTTATATGTGCCGGGTCACCTCCCAAACACTGCTTGCTCTCTGCAGAGTAGTGTTACAAAGCGCGCATGTCACCATGTGAGCTGGGGCTGCCACCCCAGGCTGTTTTCAGGCACTCTGTGGTGTCACAGGTTCATCCCTTTCCTTTGTGCTGGAGCAAAACCCTCTCAGGATGCCTGAAAGTTTCATGTCCCACCTCCCCTGCAGCGTTAGCACCAGGGATGTAGGGATGTGTACCCTGGGGATGGAAGGATGTGGACCCTGTGGGTGGTGGGGCAGCCCCTGGTAGCAGGAGAGGGAGCTCCCTGGAAGGCAGCAGAAGCCGAGGGGATGTGCTCCCCACTGTGCTGGTGTGGAGGAAGCACTGTGCTGCAAAAGCCACCCTCCTGGCACCAGACCTTGTCCTTGGATGCGAATATCTCAGCCCGATGTGCAGCACCCGGCTGGCAGTGTTGACACAGGCTCCTCGGAGAACAGCATCAATACTAGGCGAATATTAATATGAACAGGAGGAGGCAGAACCATTGTTTACCCTGCTTTTTGTTAATCAGTTTGTTTCCATTCGTGATCCCAAAATAAAATTAAAAGGCTCTGTTTACATTGCTGAATTATCATCTGCTCCAGCAGGTAAAGTACTTTGGCAGAGAATTAATGGAGTCATGGACAGATTTGTGTCAAAAATATGTGCATATTTTCCCATCGAAGGATTTGTTTGAAATGAGCTAGAATCTCATGCCTTTGAGTTTAAATAAAACATTAGCCACCAGCCACCCACACATACTGCCGGGATGCCGTGGCCCTGAAACAAGTTCACCTTTAAAACAGCTGAGTTGAAGGCTTTTCCCATGTTGGATTCAGAGGTGATTTTCCAAGACCAACGATGGCCTTGGAGGGCACCTTAAGAATTCAGAATGTGCTTGAAGGAAAAAATCCAGTCCTGATGCCAGAGAAAGACGGGGGAGTGTGCACAGGGCTTTGGTTTGTCCTTAAGAGCTTGTGCTAAATTGTGCTGGGTGAGGGGGGGATGGAGGGCAGGTATTTCTGTCTTGACAGCAAGAGCCAAATTACCTTCCCTGGTGCCGCAGTGCAACCCAGCACAGAATGGGGCCCTTGCACCTGCTTCAGAAGGCTGAAAAATCCAATTCTGATCATTTTTGCTCCAGTAGCACTAAATTTATAACCCAGCACAAGGAAGACAAGTTCTAAAAACCAATTTAGCAAAAAATAGCCTTTGCAACTAAAAATTAATGCTTCGAACGGCTTAAATGAAGCTTGAAAATAGCTTTTTTTTTTTTCTGCTCCAGCCGATGATTCACGTGCCTATTTGCAAACAATTCAAATGTAGTAAATTGAGAGGAAATATAAATCAGGTTCCTAAGTGAAGCTGCATAAATCCAATAAATGATTGATGAGAGAATCCTGTTTTAAGACGCTGCTGTCTGTCTCTAGCACTGAGGCAGAAAGTAATGGGGGCTTCGCCTCTTTGGGCTGCGTGGAAGGAAGCGGGATTGCACTGACCTCTGATCCCCACTCAAGGTCAGATGCAGCTTTCTCTCCCCACCTGGCCAAGCTGCCCATAAAGAGAACCAAAAAAAAAAAAAGAAAAAAAAGGCTGTTCTCACCCAAGGACCTGGCAGAGGTTGTGATGGTCTCCCCCCAAAGGAGGAGGAGGGGAATGGACCCACTGTCTGGTCTTGTAGAAGAGTCAGGGCTTGTGGTGGGTCTCTGCAAAGGGTTGGTGGCCCCAAAGAAAGGTGGCTACTGCTGTGGACCCACTCCGACAATGCACCAAAAGCATGGCTCCGGCCAGAGAGGAGCAAAGGAACTGGTGTGTCTGAGAAATGCTGCCTCTGCAGCAGGACTGTGCCCCTCTTAAGGCAGGTCTAGGGTTGGTGAAAGCTCTGGGCCCCTTTGTGCGCTCTGCTGCTCTCTGCATGTGGGGACGCATGTCCTGCAGACACAGAGGACATCTCAGCTGTGATCTGAGAGCACAACTGCAAGGGCAAGGGCAGTTGGAAGGGTGGCTGGGGTGGACTAACAAAGAAAGGAGCCATGCTAGGTCTTGTCCATACCAACAAGGAGGGGTGGTGAGGAATGTCAAGTTGAAGGATAGCTTCGCTTGCAGTGATCATGAAATGGTATAATTCAATATTCTTATTGGTATATATGTTATAATATATGATATAATATATGGTATAATTCAATATTCTTAGGGCAGCAAGGAGGGTGTGCATCAAGCTTACTACCCTGGACTTCAGGAGAGCAGACTTTGGACTCCTGAGAAATCTGATTGGCAGGGTAGTTTAGGAAAAAGAACTGGAGTGGGGAGGGGCCCAAGAAAGTTGGTTAGTGTTCAAAGGTCACCTTCTCCAAGCTCAGGAGANGAAAAAAAGAATCCAGGAAACTATAGGCCAGTCAGTCTCATCTCTGTGCTTGGCAAGATCATGGAGCAGCTCCTTCTGGAATCTCCGCTAAAGCACATGGAAAATAAGGAGGTGATTTGAGACAGCCACCACAGCTTCACCAAGGGCAAATCCTGCCTGACAGATTGATGGCCTTCAATGATACTGCCACAGACTTGGTGGACAAAGGCAGAACAATGGACGTCATCTACCTGGACTTAAGCAAAGCATTTGACACTGTCCTGCATGACATCCTGGTCTCCAAATTGGAAAGTTTGTGAGACCCCACCTGGAGTCCTGTGTCCAGCTCTGGAGTCCTTAACAGAGAAAGGACATGGACCTGTTGGAACGGGTCCAGTGGAGGGCCACTAAGATGATCAGAGGGCTGGAGCACATCTGCTATGAAGCCAGGCTGAGAAAGCTGGGGCTGTTCATCCTGGAGAAGAGAAGGCTCTGGGGAGACCTTAGAGGAGCCTTCCAGGATCTGAAGGGAGCTCCAGGAGAGCTGGAGAAGAAGTGTAGTGACAGGACAAGGAGGAACAGTTTGAAATTGGAAGAGGGGAGATTTAGATTAGATATTAGGAAGAAATTCTTGTGAGGGTGGTGAGGCACTGGAACAGGTTGCCCAGAAAAGTTGTGGCTGCCCCGTCCCTGGAAGTGTTTAAGGCCAGGCTGGATGGGGCTTGGAGCAACCTGGTCTGGTGAGAGCTGTCCTAGTACAAGACTGGTACCAGGATGTCCTGTGTTGTCTGAAGGACCCGTTGTTGGTCCTGAGTGGACTGAACACCTCGTTTGCAGACCGGGATGTGTCACATGCTGCTGATACAGCCCTGAGGGCTGGCAGTCAGGAGCAGCTTTTTCCATCTGCGGGGTGTTGGGTGCACTGAGAAAGGGACAAACCTCATATGAGTTGTTCTGCAGCCCTAGAGTGGAGTATGATACTTCTGGGATACCGCTTTTCCTATTCCTTCTGGGGTGCCACCTTTCTTGTCTATTCTGGGGATGGAAAACCTGAGAAACAGCAGCCTTCTGGGGACCATGTGGCACTGGTGTGTGCCCCACTATTCGTGCCTTGAGCTGTGTCAGTTTGGCCACCCCTGAGCAGACCTTGCATTTCACTTCAGTTATTGCCCTCATCTCATCCTGCCTACCATCCTGTTGCCAAAAATGTGAGGGGAGAGGATGCTTTTCTCAGGGAGGCTGCAGGGCAGCCAGGAATGCTCCAGCTGCCAAGATGCTGGGAATAATCTGAGCAAAAACCAGAGCCTATTTTTTCCCAGTTTTTCACTGGGATTTTGTGGTTCAACCACTTTTTTCTGCACCCGACAACTCAAGACAGCTGCCACCAGCTCCAGCTCCCAGGCAGCCTGGCATAAATCAGCATCAGTGGAACGAGGTGGCTTGTCTCTGCTCCAGGTTGTCCCTGTTTGGATTTGGCTCTGACACAGTTTTCATGAAAAATTTATTTTGTAAGAAAATGGATTTTCAATCAAACCAGGCATTTCTGCATAAAATATTGTTTGCGTTGACATTTTTCCATTTTTTTTTTTCAATGGTACTGTTCCCTCCTTTCTTCTCCCACCGTCTTCCAAAGAGACAAGCACAAAAATAATTCAGAAACAGTGTTAATTTTCCAGTGAAAGTGTCTGGGTTTGGGTAACAGAGGATTGCATATTTTCAGAGGAAATCAAATATTTTTCATCAAAACAGAAGAAAAGTCAGCTTTCAGAAGTAAAACCAACAACTGTTAATGTACTGGGGAAATTATAACTACCTGGTGAATAGTTTGCAGAGAGAAATTGAGGTCTGTGACTGGCCAGGCTGAGCACAGGAGGAGGATGCTGTGTCCCACCCAACCCCTCGGCTCTGCAGCCCTGTCCATGCAGAGACATTGGGGAGTGGGGACAACGGCATCAGTGGCCTGGGGTCCCTCCTTTTCCTCATGGCCAAAGCCCAAGATGCCCAAGGACTTATTCCTGCTCTCTGCAGGCTGTGCCCAGTCCTCCTTTCCATCCTAATGAGCCTGAATCAGGCACCAAACTGATCTTTCTGGTGACAAACAGCACAGCACGTTGGGCATGGGAACAAGGAGGCAGAGTCTGGGTCCTGGGGAGTGCCTGCTCCGTAATGGAGCTGATTTCCACACACTCTACGTGGGCTAGCGGTTGCTGGGGAGATTGCCAGCCCCCAGTGCCCTAGATTCAGCTTCCATCTGCCCTGTTTCTGCCTGGCCCGCTGGCAGGCCGAAGAAGGTTCAGCTTTCCAAAAGCTCCCTGTGACAAAAGTCTCTTGCAAAGGCAAAGGCTTTGCCTCATCAGCCCCTGATGGATGGCCTCTTTATCTGCCCGGGCACAAGTGAACATTCTTCAGCAGGCAACTGCGGGTTCTCCATCCTTTGGGTGTTCGACTCCACTGGGGCAGGGCTTGGGGTCAGCACGAAGGAGCCCAGCACCAGGGCTGCAGCCACACAGGACCAAGTAGCAGTTTCTGAGATGTGCGGAAGAAAGTGTCCCACATTGCCACCTGGGGGGGTTTGGGATGTAGGTGGCATCTCCCCACACAAACCTTTGTGCTTATCACAGTTGAGGTAATCATAGAATCATAGAATGGTTTGGGCTGGAAGGAACATTAAAGACCATCTAGTTCCATCCCCTCTGCCCAGGGCAGGGACACCTCCCACCACACCAGGTTGCTCCAAGACCCATCCACTCTGGTCTTGAACCCCTCTAGGGATGGAGCAGCCACAGCTTCTCTGGGCAACCTGGACCAGTGTCCCACAACCCTCACAGGATATAATTTCTTTCTAATATGAGTCAGAAAGGTCGATGGAGAATCCCCAGCTGTCCTTGCTGAATTTGTCTGATGTTAACTTACAATTTGTGATCCCACAACAGACCTGAGCTGGCTTTTCATTCCCACTCCCTGAGCTGGCTCATCCTGGGAGCAAAATCTGCTGGTGGGGCTCAGGCCATGGCTACATAGAGCAGTTAGAGCTGCCAAGGCACCTGCTGCTTGGGGGATCCTGCTGACTGCCCTTTAAAGGAGCAGAGATAGCTCAAGAGAGGCCTTGGTGAGGTTCACCCCACCAGCTGTGGCTGGCAGCTGGCTAGGCTTGTGGCCTTGGGAAATTCTTGCCATTTTCCAGCTCTTGTTCTTTTGCGGGACTAGCAGAATTTCTCAGTGTAGAGACATTTGTCAATTTGCATAATTAAAGCACTGCAAACTCATCCAGATTCACAGATCCCTGCGCTGGCTCCCCTGAGACTTACCACTTCTCTCCCATGAATTATTTATCGGCAGCGCTGTTTCAAATAGGCCCCTTTTGTCTGCTGCGTTTGCTCCAGATTTCATCTCTCCAAGGCGGAGATAATGCTGTGGTCCTCTGAGGCAGCACGTGGGGAAGGGAACAACTCCATCTACCACAGCCCTTCCTTTTACTGTGCCCGTCAGGTGAGAACAAGGAATCTCCCTTGGAACTGTGGGTCTACCTCTGGAGATCGCCGATGGAGAAGCCCGTGCAGGCATCAGCGGTTCCCCTGGCCCTGCCTGAAGGCAGGGCTGCAACAGCCTGCAATGGGGCTGGGGTCTCTGTTTGGCTTCACACCTCTGGGAGAATCCTCAGCAGGGGCTCTCAGGGTCCCTGGCACCTCTGTCCCTGCACGCTCAACCACTGATGATCATCAAATCATAGAATTGTCTAGGTTGGAAAGGGACCTTCCAGATCATTGAGTCCAACTGTCAACCCAACACTGACAAACTCACCACTAACCCCTGTCCCTCAGCACCACATCTGCCCAGTTTTTAAATACCTTCAGGGATAGTGATTCCACCACTTCCCTGGGCAGCCTGGTCCAATGTGAGATGACCCTTTCAGTTAAGATATTTTTCCTAATAACCTCTCCTGGTGCAACTTGAGGCCATTTGCTCGTGTCCTATCACCTGTTCCTTGGGAGAAGAGACAAACCACCTCTGTCTACTCTTCCTACTCTACTCTGTCTACTCTACAACTAGAAAGACTGAGGTCCCTTCAGCCTCCTTTTCTCCAGGCTGAACACCCCCAGCTCCCTCAGCTGCTCCTCAAGACTTGTGCTCCAGACCCCTCACCAGCTCCATTGTCCTTCCCTGGACCCGCTCCAGCACTTTAATGTCCTTTTTGTTGTGAGGGGCCCAAAGTTACCTAGCACTTGAGGTACGTGGGATGTTGGGGCTCTGCATGGGCCAGGCTGGAATGTGGGGAAGTGCAAGGGCATCCTGTAAGCAGTCGGGCACCCCAGCCTCTCCTGCGAGCTCTCTCCCCAGCTCCTGCATGTTTTGCCTCTGGTGAGAGCATCCATTAACTGGCTTGTTTGCCAGGAACCACATTTTCCTGGGTCAGGAAAAAAATAACAGATAACACAAGAGAGATAGCCAGAGAGACATAGGAAGGCAGGAGCAGGTGTAAAGTACATAGAGAGCTCGCTCATGTTTACAGGCTCTCCCTGCCGGAGCCGAGTGTGTGCTTGTAAATCCCACATCAGAGTAGTACAAATATTTGTGTTATGGAAACACTTCCGAAGTCCTGGAGCTCCCGTTCTCCATTCGCTTTAGCCTTTCAGAGGCCTGTTTGCTTCTTGGTGGGTGGGAACCCTGCAGACAGCGTGGCTTCAGCAGCGGTGGGTCCCTGCTGGCATCCACAGCACTGACCAACAGCGACGGGCAAAGGCACAGCTGCTTTCCCACCACTTCCCAGCAGTGTCTGCAACAGCAGAGTTGGAACAAAGCGAGAATGAAGTAAAAGCAGTGGTGCTAGCATGGAGTAAATTGGAGTAAGCCTAGGTGTTGGTCGCTGCATACAGCTTTGTTAAGCAGTGGTGCATAGAATCATAGACTTGTAGAATCCGAGAGTGGTTTGAGTGGGAAGGGACCTTAAAGCCCACCCAGTTCCACCCCTTGCCATGGGAAGGGACACCTCCCACCAGACCAAGCCTCCATCCCTTCCAGCCTGGCCTTGAACCCCTCCAGGGATGGGGCAGCCACAGTTTCTCTGGGCAACCAGGGCCAGGGTCTCACCGCCCTCACACCAATGAAGTTCTTCCCCACATCTCTAATCTCAATCTCCCCTCTGGTGGAGTGCTGCTAGACCAAAATGATTTAAAGATGAAGCAGGTGAGCACAGGATGATGCTGGAGCAAGGAGTAGTCCAGCAAGACCAGAGCTGCCCTTTCCCATCTGATGTACCAGGCTGACATTTCATCTGGGATAGAACCTGCTGAGGGACTTTGCAGTTGCAAATTCAGCCCTAAAAAGTCGGTATCTTCCAAAATTATAGATGCCTGTGCAGCGCTTATCCTCTTCCCATCCATGAATATGTATGTGTAGCGACCTGGCTTTTAATAACATAAGCACTTGGTCTTCAATCACCTGGAGCTGTGCCAGCCCCGAGGCTGCCACGGGAGGAAGAGATGGCAGTGGGTGCTCAACTGGGAGCACTGGGGCTGGTGCTGGGTGGGAGAGACGAGGTGCTTTGCTATCATGGCTGCTGGCCGAGTGGGACCGGGGGTCTCCTGGTGATGCTGGTGGTGGTGGGCTTCACTGGATATACAGCTTAAGGCTCTGTACTGGGAGGCTGGAGCATTTATTCTGGAGAGTCCCAGCTCTCACTGTGCTCATCAAAAGGTGCGATCTCGCCTGCAGAGGCAAGGCCCACCTGTGTAATTTTCAGCTCCTATCCCCTTCGTTAAATCAGATGAGGCGAGAAATGGTACAATGCTGTTGGGGGCTATTGTGAAAAACCTCTGCAAAGGATTTTCACAGTGTGATGGAAACTAGAATATTTATCTGGGCTTCTTAGTTTTTTTTTTTTGTTTTTGGTTTTTGGGTTTTTTTTTTTGTTTTTGTTTTTTTTTTTCTGGAGACTGCTGTTGCTGATGTATTATTTATACAGCAGGAAATTAGACTCTGAGGACTCAAGTATTCTTCAAATAAGCTTCCTAATTCTGTCAATTAAGAATGCACAGGCTGCCGGATCTCTGGTTTGGGAAGAGCCACAGAGGAGTGAAAGCTGCCCCTGGTCATCGCTCTGATGTGCTGCGCCGATGGCACACTGCAGACATCTCATCTGGAGGAAAAAGATCTTGGTCCCAAAACCAAACGTGTGATGTGCTGGGGGCATTGCATGTGGCAGCTCTTGATGATTTCAATGGGACAAATAACTTCCCCATGCTCTGGCGGGGGAATGCGTGGTCTCTCAACCTTGCGTTCCGGAATGACTTCTGGTGCTTTTCATTGCTATTAGCAAATGGCTGTCAAAGCTGTAAGACTACTATTAAGAGTTAGGGGTCATTTGCTCTCTAATTAATGCGGTAATTCTTCATGTGCTCCCGGTGTAGTTCTAAAGCAGATGAGTTGACATGCAATTAATACATAAAAGAGAACCTTCCTGCCTTTTCTTGAGCAGTAGGCATTTGGAAATGGCTTTGGAAGTCTGTTCCTGTACCAGGGCATGGGGATCTGTTCCTAGCCATGGAGGAAGGCTTGGACAGGCTGTTCTCATCTTCCACAGGAAAGAGAATGTCACAGGGCAGAGGAAAAGAGGAAGGAGATGGTCCCCAAAATGCAGCTGGGCACTGGGACGCACAACAAGCTGCCAGCACTAAGCTGGGAAACGGAATGTTCCCTTCTACCTGTAAAATGCTCAGCCCCGATCTGTGACTGAAGAGGTTCATTTCATAGCCAGGAAAAAGCAATGGGGGGGTTGCGAGGATGCTTGCCAGCACATTTACAAAAGCTTTGGTGCATTTTCTGCACAAGAACGTCAGGTGCAGGAAGAGGTAAATGCTTATCTTCTCCTTAGTGTTGCTATGAGAAAGGTGAGACCTCTCAGAAGACAACCTGTTTGTCCCTTTCTGTCTCTTATGGGCTGGACAGTGTCCCTTCTACAGCCCTACAAGCAGTCTGTGCTCTCTGTCTGAGAGAAGGAGGTTTATGGCTGCAGCAATTTTTTTGCTGTTTTTTACCTTGCTATGAATTTAATGTCCACTGCAAATGCAGATATCTCCATCTGGAGGAAGAAGAAATGCTGCACTGTCTGCTCTGCATAGATGTGATAACTCATTCTGGAGGACAGGGATGCACCATGGTGCAGCACTTGCACCAGCCCTGCTGAAGGGCTCTGGGGAGACAACAGCCACTATGGGCGAATGCCCTCCCTGTTCTGGGTCAGGGTTGGGTCAGTGATTCCTCTTCTTGAGGGATGCTCTTCAGTGCAGCATGCCAAGGACCAGGCTAGGAAAGAACTGATTCCTACACGGCATGGGGAGCAAGGTGCCCCTGGGAGCCCTGGTGCAGACAAAATGCAACCACCACCCTCCAGCTCTTTCCAGTCCCCAAAGCCTTGGAAGATGACACCACAGCCTATGTGAAGTGAGCTAGTCACAGGGGAGGATGGAAATAATTTCTCTTGCTTTCTGTAACTCTTTATGTCCCTGAGAATGTATCTCTCTAGTTCTCCTTTGTGGACTGAACACGTTTTCCTTCCCAGATTTTTGCAACACCATCCCTTCGTTGAAAACCCTAGCTTCTGGGAGCATGGGTTTAATTCATGGTTTACAGTCATGATGGCTGTGGAAAAAGGTGAAAGAACTCATCTGTTGGCATTCACACAGCAGAACCACAAGCCAATGGATCCACAACACTGATTAGCTGGAAGAAATGCCATATGCTGTTTCAGTGCTTGTGTATGGAGGGCTGCATATGGATAGTGTTTTCCACGCAGCTGCACAGCCAGAGCCCAAAAGAGGGGCACGTACCTGTGCAAACAGCTTCATGAGAAGCAGAGATGCTGGAGGGTGAGTGTGGTTCCTGGGCTACTTTTATGGTTGTCATAGGATGGCAGAGCATTGACAGTCCAGTCTCAGCTTCCCTGGGAACGTGGAGCATGACCACCGTCAGGCAGGGTGATACAGAGCAGAGGTGAGAATAGCTCTGGAGACTAAGGTTCCCCACCGTTCTTAATCCAAGGGCTCTAATAGTTTTTTGACCTTGGCAATGCCCAACCCCTCCCCAGGTGCTTTCCAGAATCTAGCTTCTATTCCCATATGGCCCTGGCTCTTGCTTTCTCTTTTTCTGCCTGCCATTGGATGCAACACTCTTGGTCATTTCCATCCATGTCCACTGGCTGCTCCTATCTCTCGTCCTCCTGTGCCAGCTGTTGAGATTATGGTGCCTTTGATTCAGTTTTGCCCATGTGTTGGTTTCTAGCTCTGCTTCTTGGCAATGCATGTGGACTAAAAGCAGCGTATCCTCACTCTGTGCACAGCATTGCCCACCACTGACCCTCCAATGGTGTGTGAAGACAACAAACAGATAAATAGGGAGCAAGACTCATCTTTGAATCATGAAGGCTTCAACTCATGTATTAAGAAAAGCTGCCAGCAGGTACTCACTAGCAGGTTATTTCTGGTTTGAAGAAGCTCATGAAATATAAACCACACGTGGCATTAGACTTCTCCCTGTCCTTCATGCTTATGGGGGAATAAATGCTTTTCAGCTTTAGTGAATGCAGGGCTGAGCCTCTCCATCTGAAAACACGGGGTTTGCTATGGAAACCAGTGCCGGTTATGACAGCAATCCAGTCCTCATCCAGGGAGGAATCATAGACAAGGCTCCTGGGTTGGAAACAGTGAGGATGAGAGAGGCAGTGACCCTCTTCTGCACCTCACTAGGGCAAGAATGGAGTAGCTCCCTGCTCGGCTCACCTTGCTCTCAGTTTGGGAGAACCATAATGGAGAGGGGACTTGATGCAGGGAAGGAAGTACAGCAGAAAGCTCCCCATTCGGCTTTTTTTTCTAAACTGATCCTTTTCTTCCTTGCAGTTTTTGTCCTGTATTATTCTTCTTTTTCAGTCCTTCCAGATAGGAAAGTACAGAAATATAAACCACAGTGTTTTCAAGAGGCAGCACATTTACAAAACAAGGATACATACGGTTAGAAGTTTGCACTCTCTTGTATTTGTCCTGCTTTTCTGCTTCTTGTCAGGAGACAGAGCTTTGCCTGTACTCTGCAGTGGGCTTTGGTTGAGAGCGAAAAGCAGGGCAGTCCTGGAGTGCACTTACTTTTCATTCTCAGACATCTCTGTCACTGGCATCATGCTCAGCAGAGATGCCATGCAATGATCAAGAATGGAAGAAACCATCAGGGATTTGCCTAACATGTTACTGAGCCCCTGCCCTGCTTCTTTTTCCAAGGCTGTCCATAGCCGAGCAGCCACCTGCAGAGCCAGGAGACATCAGAGAGGAGGGTCAGTAAAGCAACAGGGCATCTAGTGGGAAAAAAACTACTGCTCCCAGGGCCCATGCAAGTTCTCATTGAAGGCCCTTTCAGGAGGTGTCACTTCAAAAACATAGATGGATCAAACCAATATGGATATGAATGTCTGATCTGGATGTCCAGTGACTGATTTGACCAAACCTGAATGTCTACTTTTAAGCAAGTATTCTTTGCACTCTTTACAGTCAATAGAGTCCAGTGCATGATGGTTCTCTTCCTAAACACATGCACTTGCTCAGCTGAATTGTGTTCCAGAGTCTGTAGCTCAGACTAATTATATCCTCTCCCTGAAATTAGAACATTGAAATGCAACTGCAAACATCATCTATAATCTCCAGGATCTGTGATACATACCAAAGCCATGCTTGGATCAGAGCTGGCCCTTCAGGAGTGGGGAAACCAGGATCTTATAAGATTTATGGCTGCCATGGATCATCTCCAGGACCTTTCAGGGGGGCCTCTGACCCTCACATTCTCCACAGTAATTCTCCAGCAGGTCCCCAGCATCGCTGCTACAGGCAGGAGATCCTGTGCTGCTTCTGCAGCTGATACCAGGCCCATAAATCACTGCAGCCCCTCCTGCTTGCCTGGCCTCCCCAGGAGTACTTAAATCAACTCTAAATGAGCTCTTTTAAGGAAATGTAGGCAATCAGTAGTGAATTATTGCAAGGCACAAGGGCTTTCTTAAAAGCAACGAGCACTTACTGGTCATCTGGACTCCAGAAGGCACAGCCCTTTAAATCAAAACCCACAGGTCAGACTGAGCATCACCTCTGCCACGCTTCCTTGAGCACTCTGCACCGGTGGCTTGTTAGCATCTTCCTCCCTCCCCACTGTCCTTCCAAACCATCCTCTTCAGTGCCATACCTGTGCATTCTGTTCCCTCTTTTCAAACTTACTTTTGTTAACTTGTTTTTCAGTCTGATGACATTGAATGCTCAGGCTTCAGCTGGTTTTGAGACATTCTAGAGTTCTTCTGGCACTACTGTGCTTGGAGTCATAGGGAAGCCAGCTAAAATCAGAAGATCCTGGAAAATGATCCCCTGTTGCTCAGGAAAGGGGTCTCACTCTCTTTGCGGGGGGGGTGGGGTGCTGTGATTTGTAAGCCTGTCATTGAGCCTTTCTTGATCTACTGTGCTTAAAAACAGCAGCTACAAACCTTAGCTTGGAATAGAGAAATAAATTCTCAGAAAACACACAATTGGAGATGTTTGGTTCCCCTCATTTCTGAGGTTTGGGGAGGTGGATAAGTTAGCATTTTCATCTTCTTTGCCAGAAAAATAAATAAATAAATAAATGAAGTTAGCATTAGAAAGAAAACTGTGATAAACTCCTGAGTCCAGAAGCTGGTATGTCAGAAATTTTTGCTAAATATCTTATAATCAACAATAAAATCCTGCAAGTTGGCGAGACCTGCAGCACATGAGTTCCCACACCTCTCCCTGCTGCTGATGATCAGGCTGAGTTCCAGGGGGGACCCCTTCCCCCCCACCCCTTGCCTTTCCCCGCCTGTACAAGTAAAGGGGCAATGGGATCAGAGCAGCCTATGTTCAAAGCGAAGTCAGGACATTCATCATCAGCCTGATCTGCTAATTTCCCTGTTGTGTAGTGGCAGTGAGTGACAGCTCTGTAATCTCAAGCGGGGAAGTCATCATGTTGGGTCATATCCTGTCTAGGAAACCACAGGTAACGTTTTCACTTCATTCTTTGAATTTCCCAAGTTTGAAAAAGCATTTCAAGAGTTCCTTCTTGTGTTTTGTCTGCAATGTTAGTGTCAAGGCAGTCACAAATACATGTCATCTCTCCCTGAAAGTATGTTTTCCTGTGAGTGAGAGCTGCTTTGGTTTGTGAGTGAGGCTGGCTTTGGGTGCAGTGTCTGGGTTTGGGTGCAGAAAGAGGGGTGAGGGCTGGAGCTCAGCACAGGGGAGCGGCTGCAGGAGCAATCGTAGCACAGGGTGGGAAGACAGCTCTTTGGAAATCAATACCTTAGGAGAAAAGGATGACAAGCCCTAAATGACCTCCCTCTCTCCTAGGCCTGGTATCTTTTTAATCAAACATTTATTCATTACTTCTCAACACAATACCTGCCATAATTAGTGGCTTACTTTGAAGATACTTCTCTGGCACTGGTATTACCACCAACTCTACTGGTATCACCACTACTTCTATCACCACCAACTCCTTTACCTACAGTGTGCTGAGCCATGAGACCCCACTGTATAACAGGGCAGAGCAGCTATCCCCGCTGTTTAGCAGATGTGGCATCCACCTGCTGCAATCTTAAAGGTTCTTAGGCGCTCAGTGGACATGAGAAGTCCTGAAGTTAGTGAATCTCCTAACTTTATTCAGTCCTGGGTGAAGAAGGGTGTGTTCCCACGGCACAGTGATGTGCAGGGATGCAGTGCCCAGGCTGCTGTTGGGTATTTCAAGGGGTTCTTGTGCAGGTTGCTCCTCTCCCCAACAGCTCTGGCTGCAAGTGCGGGCATCGACAAGCTTCATCGCCTCTGTCACTGGCACCCACCTGCAGCTGTGGGGTCAGGATACCTCTGAAAGTCAGGCCATCAAGGAATGAAATCCAAAAAATTTATGGTGGCTTGAGTATGAAGCCTGCCTGTGCTTCTCTCCATCAGGGCTGAAGGAGAGATTTAGGATCCAAGACTAGTCAGGAAGCCCCTTGATCCATGCGCCTGGCTTCTTGGCTTTCAGTGGCCAGCCCAAGCCATGGTCTGTTATGAGGTGTGGGGGTGCATGCTCTGCAGTTTCTACTTCTGAGCACAGGTACAGCCAGCAATGTAGGGATCCTTGGGGAACAGAGGACATGAGCTTATTGCCTGAGAACTCCGCAGGGGAGGGAGACTGGTTTCCTCATCCCTCCTCAGTGGAGCATTTCTGGTTTTTAATTCCCAGATGTGTCATGTCAAATACAAAAGCAGTCCTCTGAGCAGGGACTGAAATAGACCTCCCTTCTGCTGTCTGTCCTGGTCTCAGGCTCATCTCCTGCCTCGTTCTGTGCAAGCTTTTGTTGTATTTGTCATGCCACAGCCATACTCAACATATTTTTTTTTTAGTCCTTCCTGCTAAGGTTTCTGATCCAGCCCTTCCACCTGCTTATTGGTTCTTCTTGAATTCAGTTGGATGTGGTTATGATCTTGAAAGTTCAGAGGTCTGAAGTTGCCCCCCTTTTTCTGGAGTCTTCCACCAACCATTGGGATGCAGCTTAGTGATGCACAACTTTAAGTATGTGAATTTGGCAGTGAGGTGCAGGTAGACACATTCAAATTACTAAGAACATCAGATCTATGGAGGAGCCTTTCGTTGTGCTCTGATGCTCCTTACATCATCATCATCATTACAAATTAATACCATTGGTGTCTTTTGCTAGAAACTGATATTTAACCTGCATATGGGAGCTGACTGCTCTGCTCCCAGGATATACGTACCTTGCACCAGCCCTGAGCGGTTGCTGAGGAACATCTCTTCTCTCTGGGCAAATGAGTGGGACCACTCAACACGTTTCAGACTATGGCCTGTCTAGACAGTCTGTGTAAAAAGCATCGTCTTGTGATACTGTAATAAGGGCTTCAGCTGGTTGTCTTAAGATGGATGTTTTGGGTTGTTGAAAGACGACAATTTGTACAGAGGGACTTTGCTTTCAACCCTTTTAAATAGTCTTTTGGTTTTCGTAGGATCTTTCTCACACTCTGTCCGCTAACTCATGGATGTTAAAGATGTCTAAAAATTCAATTAGTTCTCCATTTTTGCTTAGGTAGGCAGTCCATCAACTTCCATCTGCTTTTGCTAGGGATGTGGTGTGTTTGGCCATTCTCTCTAACTCATTTCTTCCAGAGTCCAGTCTTCCACAGCACGGTCCGGTACTGTGAATGTGACTGGGATGGCACTGGACCTGGTTGTTTCCAATCAGCCTGCGTATCTGCAGCTGATGTAAATTCCTCGTGTAGTCTAGAGCTTTTTTCTCTTGTAATGTCAGAGTCACTGGAGAGGCCATGCTGTGAAATGTCAGACTATTTGTACTTTCTTTTCTGGATAACTGGTCAGTGACTTCATCTGAAGTTCAGCTCAGACCATTTCTCTTAAAGGTTGGTCCTTCTCCATGTCACATTGGTACCTTTGTTAGTAGTTCAAATTTCATGCAAATATGATTAGAAGTAGTGTTAGTGATCTTAAGACAAAGCTATGATACCTTTCCTCAGCTTTGCATGCTATTTGTGGTATTCCACAGGACAGGGTGATTTAAATTTACACTGTGGTCCAGCTGACCTATTGCAAGAAGAGTGGGTGAATCAAATGTGGAAGAGCCAGAAGTGATGATGTGCCCCTTTAGATGATATGTCACTGTTGTGGAAGGCCTGATGGCATCTTCTCCTTCATCAAAGCCAATTCAGTTTGTTCTTTGAAGTGCTTGTGTCATGCTTTTGACCAATTAGATCATGGCCTCTTCCTCCCCCCTCTATAAAAAAAAAAAAAAGAGGAAGAGATTAAAGAGATTTAGGGATTTAGAAAAAAACCTAAACTACTTTAATGAAAATGTAAATAATAATAAAATAATAAATAATAAAAAGAACATTTTTTAAAAAAATATATACAGTATAAACAAAATTATATCAAGCTCCCAGGATGACAACCATGTTGCTAGCAGGCATCGGGAAAAGTCCCAGACTGGACTCGGCGATCAACAGGAGCTGGATTCCAGATCTGGAGTCAGGACACTCAGATTGGGATCAGAGGCAGACGAACAGACATGGTCCTCCTTGGACATCAGCCATCGAAGAAAGAGAGTTGACCCTTTGATCCTTCAGCTTTTATCCTGAGCATGATGCGGATGGGATGGAATACCCCAGTTGGTCAGCTTTGGGTCCCCTGCCCTGTCCACTCTACCCACAGGTGTGACCCCTCGAGGGTTTTTCTCTTTTCACCCTCCAACAGGGCAAATAAGGAAATTCCCTGACCTTGATTGTTCTAGCAATTAGGATAAGCAAGAGCCTCTCTGCACCCTCCTTTGGTGTCATCAGGTCTTATAACTGTGAGAGTGAACAGTTTTCTGAACAACATGCTGTTAATTTCAGAGTTTAGTGAGTTAGAAGAGGTCCAACTAAAAAAGTAAAATTATTACTGAACAGAAAATTGGCTTTTTGTATCTCAAACCGGGACAGCTAGGCATCCTCAGTATCCTCTGTATCGACCAATTGAAGCCTTTTTGGTCCATCCCTATTATCCAGAGGGTTTCTTTGATCAGATTAGGTAGTTTATAAATTAAAAATGCTGATTTTGTGCCTCTTGTCTTTCACTTGTCTTCTCTGCTGAATTGCTTGTGTCTGGATGTGATCTGATCAGTGGTTGCACAGCCTGTATTCAAATGAGTGGTCTGTAGCTGACAACTGTTTATTTATGTATATGTTTATCTTTTAAAATTAGTACCCTGCACCATCCATGTGTTAATTTCTGCAAGGCAGTGCAAGTTCTCAGGTGGCACCGAAACTTCTGAGCAACTGAGCAGAAACCATACGTGTCACTTGTTGCAAGTGCTTTTCAATTCTCTCTTTCTCATTTAGATTTTCCTCTTAGTCTCTTGTAGATGCCTTTCAGCCACTGGCTTCCCTCTTACTGCTGTGATTATCCAGAATGGCTGAACTCCCTTCCAGGCATGAGACTTCCTGTGGCTCTGGAAGCTGTGGGTCTGCCCTTCCCAATATGCAGTAATTATTTTGCTAGCATTAGAGAAATCATTTTGGTTTTGTGCATTAATGCTACTATCATGTCTTAACATATTTTTTTTCAGAGATTGCCATGTTGCCTTGCCTCTGTTCTTCAGTGGCTGCTTTAAGTAGACAGACTTCCAGGCTTGCCTTGAATATCTTCTCGTTCTTTTTTGAAGTTTCTCCCTTTAGAAATGGTTTTAAGTACCCTTAGTCTCCCTCTTTCTTAAGGAGTTTTCTCTCACATTTGCATCCTCTCTGGAGAGAAATTTCTTGTGTGTTGCAGGACCTGACTTTCATTGCTGTTATTTCACAGACTACTTGGACTGCAGCTGGCTTATACTGGGGTAGAGGGACACTTTTATTGCCATCTGTGATGGTCTGAGAGTATTTATACCTTGAAAAGCTGATATATTGATGTCACTTTTTCTCCAAATATTTTCTCTTGAAAAATTTTGTGGCGCACCAAATGTCCTTCATTTCACTTGCATGAGGATGCCAAAAAGGAGGCCAAATAACATTGACCTGTGCTGCTGTGCTGGTCTGAGTGATAGTTTTACATATGGACGCTCTGTTCCAACCTAATGTAGAAATGGAGCTGAGACTATTTTGTCCAAAACTTTCTGGTTTTATTTTTTTACAGCTCTTTGCAAACAACCTGCATAGAACTGACCTGATGTGTGCTTGGTTCACTGTCTCTCTGCTTCTCTGTCTTCATGTGGGTACCAACCCAACTACCTGGGGCAGCCTGCCACGGCACAGCTCATTTCCAAGGTTCAAATTTAAGTAGAGAGGGTGAATGGCATGTTTTCCCCTGCAGTCTTTCCATATCTTCTTGTTGATGAGCCTTGCTATAGTGCCTGATAGAGCAGTTGCCTCTCCATTGGCTCAGTTAATTTACTGTACTACACTGCTTCCTCCTATGTTTTTCCAGAATTCTGCAGCCCTTAGGGCACACAATTAAGATATTTCAGCCCGTGCAGAGAGCTGGTTCTCCAAGTTCACCTGTGGATAACGCTCTTTCTCTCACCGCTTCCATAGGCTTCTCGGTGTTTTGGTTAAGCAAGCACATCAGAACCTAAGAGCTGTTGTAACATCGATCAATAATAACAATTGTGTTCTTTCTGATAGTCTCCAAGAGCCCCAGGCAAGAACTAACATTGGCAATGCGAGCACAGAGCAAAAATTCACTCCCAAGCAAACCACCTTCTCTTCACTCATTATCAGCCATCATCTTGCAGCTCTCTGGCAGCTCCTCAGATATGGCTCTTTTATCTATAGCCTTTCCCCTTCACACTGATTAGTTGGAAGGCTGATCATTTTCCCCAGAAGTAGCTGCATTTTTCTAGCCTATATCAATCTGCCATTTTTTTTTTTCCACAACACTCCCTGTCATTTATCTATCCCCACTAATGCTGAAAGCTTCTCCAGCTCAGTAGAGGCAAATTTAATTAACCTGCTATTTTCTTCCATTCTCATCTAGATCATTAATGAGAGTGGCTAGCAAGGCTGGGTCTAATAGTGGTCCCAATGGCCTACCACAGCACATGTCCTCCTCTTGATATATCAACCAGTTAACCAGCCTCAGTTGGGATCTTTCAGCCAGTAGTAGTCATTTCCCCCTCTACTTCTGAGACTCCACCTGGAGTCCTGTGTCCAGCTCTGGAGTCCTCAACACAGAAAGGGCATGGACCTGATGGAACAGGTCCAGCAGAGGGCCACCAAGATGCTCAGAGGGATGAAGCACCTCCCCTATGAAGACAGGCTGAGGGAGCTGGGGCTATTCAGCCTGGAGAAGAGAAGGCTCCAGGGAGACCTTCGAGCAGCCTTCCAGGATCTGAAGGGAGCTCCAGGAGAGGTGGAGAGGGACTCTTTGTCAGGAAGTGGAGTGATAGGACAAGGGGGGACGGTTTTAAATTGGAAGAGGGGAGATTGGGTATTAGGAAGATATTGGATATTGGATATTAGGAAGAAGTTCTTTGCTGTGAGGGTGGTGAGGCACTGGAACAGGTTGCCCAGAGAAGTTATGGATGCGCCATCCCTGGAAGTGTTTAAGGCCAGGCTGGATGGGGCTTGGAGCAACCTGGTCTGGTGGGAGGGGTCTCAGCCCATGGCAGGGGGGTTGGAACTGGATGATCTTTAAGGTCCCTTCCAACTCTAACCATTCTGATTCTATGATTCTATGATTCTACGATTCCTTCCATCCAGTATGAATTGCTCTGTCATGTCAGGAGTGAGTTGGTTGATGCTGTAGCCTGTATCGTCTCTCTCCCTGCCTTGCCCAGCCAACTGGAGATGAAGGTACAGGTCTCTGCCTCAAGTCAGGCAATGGGGAGACAACCTGGTCTGTCACCACATTGGGCTTATGGGTAAAACGGTTCTACAGCAATAGGGACCCCTGCAAGCCTCTCCATACTCCGTTGGCCAAACAAACCCTTGCATGCTGAGGTCCAAGACCTGGAGATGGAAGCAACCTCATGCTGGTAGGTGACAAGAAAATTTATGTGCTGTCATCTTTGCAGGCAGCTGAGAGGAGTTTGAAAACTCCTTTGGCAGTTGCATTTTAGGTTCTGAGAGCTCCTGGGCAGGGCGGGGGGAGGAGGGAGAGTGTGTATGCCACTGCAAGAACCATCCTTGTCCCACTGACTGGCCATCATTTCACTTACCTTGCTTGTCTCCAGCCAGCTAGATGCTGCGCTGTGCAGAGTCCCAGGAAAGATGAATAGGAGGACATTGTACTTGTTTGATTTCAATTCAGGCAGAAGTTTTGAACAAACCCAGCCATCAGACACCCCCACCCCCTACTCTGTCACAGGAAATCCCAGAGGGACCTTCCAAATCTAGGATTAGCTGGTTCCCTGGTAATAGCCTCTGGGCACCAGCAACTAACATGAGGGCTAAGAGGCATGCGTCACCTTCAGCAGGATTTAAACAAGTAAGAGGAGAGGAGAAAAAAATAGCTGCTGGATTTTAACATCAGCAAATGTCAAACATACATTTGGGAGTGAAAAAAAGTAAGGTGACCTCTAGACTGCCGGGGAAAGAGCTGGAATATTATGATAATAGAGAGGATTTAGGGAATTCAGAAAACATTATCTTGAGGATGAGGGACACATGGTGTCTTCATCAAAGGATGCTATTGCCTGGGAAGAATAAAGATCCAGAAGGTATCAATGGAAGTCCTATGTGAAACCACCAGCTGAACCTAGAAGTGAACGCTGCTAAAGACATAGAGAGTATGGATGGCTCTGGGGCAGGACACAGACATCCCCAGCATCTCAGCCCAGCAGAAGTGCGAAATGGTGAGTGAAAGGAAGCTCAGGCCTTTGCTCAGGGCAGAGGGAGACTTAGGGTGGTGGCAGTGTGGAGAAGAAAGGTGGTGATGACTAGGAGAGGGATGCAGACAGCAGACATTATGTAAATGCATCAGCAGAGACAAGAGATTGCCCACCCTTGGAAACAGCACAGGTTCTGTCCTCGAAGCACTGGGAAGACATCCTTCCTTGTGGTGACATATTACCAATCGGTACAGATTTATCCACCATTTCCTCTACTGTCAACCTGATTTTCCCTGAGTGGTTTCCCTGGTTGCTTAGAGTGTCAGGTTGTTGCTGCTTTTTACATGATCCTATTGTGACATTTGACCAAGATGTCCAACAGGGGAAGATGTTTTGGACTGTTTTCTCAGCCAAAGGTTGGGTGAAGGGGGTGTCTCCCCAGGCAGCACCTTAGAAGGAAAATAGCAAGGTAGACACCAAAGGTGGTGAAAGAGAAATGGCAGCATCTAAACCCTGGGTGGAAGTAGGTTTTCTTAGGATGTAAGAAAAGGACAATCGTGTGAAATTCTTAGCTTTATTTTCAAGTACCCATGGCTTTCTTGTGGAGGTCCCTGGTCGGATTCCCCACACAGGGCTGGAGGGAGTTTGATGGGCAGTTTTTGTGGAGTATTGGTTTTGGGAGATGAGAGTCCTGGAGTGGTTTGTATGACAGGGCTGACATAAATCACAGGTTTTTGAAATGTGTTGTCTGGATAGTGCCTGCTGGAACCCATGGGGTTTGCTTTTCTTGTCCTTTCTCCTGTCAGAAGTTGCACAGGTGATTTCCCCAGAGGAAGCAGACTTTTCTTCCACTTTGGCAGGCAAAAGAGAGCAGAGAAAAATGAGGAGTCATGTTTTTCTGTCTTTAAATCCAAAAGATTTACTCTTCTCTTTCCTTGGCATGCATTGCGTATGAGAGAGCCTGAAGAAAGTAACAATGAATATACTGGGTTAAGGTTTTTCCAGGATATAAGAGATGGGATATTCTGCCTGTAAATATGTATGTATTACGTATCAGGTGCCTTTTCGGTGCCCGATGCTATTGCTTTTAACCTCAGGAGTATCCTGCATGATTGAGCTTCTCAGGTGCATTTTTTGTGATTCTGATGTAGTTTCTATTCATAATATGACCAATTTCTTATTTTTTTCACTCCAGTTAATTTCTTTGATGATATGGTTCCCAATTCCCCCAAATCAGCAGTTGGTCCTTAGTCTCCCTCCCAGTTCTGAAGGAAGTGAATTAAACAAATAAAGATGGCAAATGAAATGGCAAAAAAGTTCACTTAGTATCATGAAATATTAATAGCCACTTAGTGTTAGGGGAAATTAGTCCTGCTGCACTAAAACCGCTCTGCACTGAGTGACTGAACTGCAGGGTGTGAAGTCTGTGTCCCTCTGGAGATTCGCAGGTCCTGGCTATAGGATTGAGGTTGCCTTCAATAAGCTTCATGGTTTGGTTCTTTTAATTAAGTAATATGCTTCAGGGGCTGAAGCAAAACACATTGCTACCACATTGCTTCCTCAGACAAGGCCGACAGTGAGCCGGCAATGCCTGTCTTTCCCTCTGTGGGAGAGTTAGGAAAGGGTGATGGTTTGACAGGGTGGTGGCAGAGTGACCTGAATACCTGGTCCTGGAGAAAAATAAGTCTCATGGAGTCAGTTCTAAGGAAATCTTTTATCTTCTCTGAAATGATCCTGAGCGCTTAAGCAACTTGCCTCTTAGAGGTTGTGAAATAACACCTCTGGAGGGGGCTGCTCAGTGGAGGTGAGACACCATCCATCAGGAGTGGTTTGTGGAGAGTGACAGCAATCCAGCCCTGGATGGATGTGAAAGCCTCTTCCTAAGGGGCGAGCATGGCAGCACTGTCAAAATTAGCTGATAAGGTCCCAGTTCCAGTTCCCTATAAATATCAGAAAAGCAGGGGAGCCCCGGAGACAGGGAAGGGCACCACTGGTTTAAAGCTGCAAGTGGGAAAGTCCAGGAGGTACGGAGCGGCTGGTCAGTTCAATCTCAGTGCTGCGGGAGAAAGAGGAAATGTTAACAGAGCTGAAGATCAAAGGCATAGAAATACCATTAATTTCAACTGGTAGATTTCCCAGAAAGTATTCTTAAACCCAGACAAGTTTTCAATTTTGTCTGATATTGTTTTTAAAGGTATTGCTGTCACCATTATTTATTAATCATATTGCTGCGATGCCAACAAGCCCCAGGCACGGACTGATGTCCTGGTGTATTAGATGTGGGCAAAAAAAACCCCAGTCTCTGCTCATGTATCTGGATTTTTGTAATATATTTAGACTTATGTCAGGCACTTGATTTACTTGGTTGAAAATATACTCTCTATTGAATCAATGGACAGTTATTAAGTGGATTAAGAAACAGGCAGCTAAAAGCTCTCAAAATGCAATTGCTGTTGGAGGATCATTGCCGAACAAGCTGCTTGCATGGTAGCTTTGCAGGATTCAGCTTTCACCCTGGTGTATTTCACTATTTTCATGAATGATCCGGAAAATGTATATAAATTAGTTGCCCGTAAAGATTGCAGCTGACTCAAATTTTGCCATGATAAATAATGATGAAGGCAAGCCTCTAATGCAGAGCAATTGCAATTGCCTGGTAGACTGGCAACAGTGAAACAACATGAATTTTAATACAGCTAAGCGCTCAGTCATCCGTCTCTGAGCGTGGAATGTAGGGCACTCCGTCAGGCTGGGAGACTGCCTGCTTGAGGGCAGCAACTCTGAAATTGATTTAAAGGCCATATTGGATAACGAGTGATTATGAACATTTAATGCCCTGTAGTGGTGAAATGGATGAACATCATCTCTGGATAAAGAGGGGAAGGCAAAGTCTGAATAAGTAGTTTTTATTCACCTTGATTAAAAATCAGGAAGGCGCTGTAATCTGCTGTAGCTGATGAGACCCAAAGGCTGCAAGTTGAGCTGAGGGCTTCCAGCATGGAAACCTGGTACAGATTCCTGGTTCTGTGTGATGCGGTCCCTGAACCAGAGTGGATATCTGTTGTAAGAGATGTGGGTAGGTGTCTGTGAACCCATATCTGCTGTAAGAAATGTAAGTAGCTCAGCCCAGCACCAGTGGCTGCTGCGTTTGGGGAGGCTCCAGCTGCCGGCTGGAATGCTCTCCCCATTGCTTGCTTCCCAATTCCCACACAAATGGGAAGGTCTATCATTAGCATCCCATTGTATTCCTGTTTAGCTTGGCTTCGTAGACTCTGCACATCTTGGAGAAATATGTTTATAAAGTTGTGGGTGTTGTGTCGCTTATCTGGTGCGAGGGGATGATCAAGCCACAGAAGGGCAGGCAGGCATGTTTAATGCTGAAGCTGCAAAGGAGACAAAGCCCACACCTGATAAAGACAGTGGCAGTTGAATTTGTACACTTATTAAAAATCAGTCCCAGCTTCTATCTGGGAACAAAAGAAGGAGCCACGTGAAGGTAGCAGGTATGTGCGCCAGGATGACAGGAACGATGCTGTGATGCCGAGATGCCAAGAGAGGCAGGGATAGGAGGCAGAGGGGGAGCATGGTGGGACTGGGCTTCTGTCCCACCACCTGGATGGAGGAGCCAGGAGTCCAGGACAGTGTTGGTAAGTGCCTTGAATCCACATCAAAGAGTTTGATGTAAGGCAGCTTTGCAGCAGAGACCTCGCATTTCATTGCATGTCTCTGCTACACCACTCTTCAAGGTGGCAGCTCGTGGGGTAGGGTGGAGAGGTCACCCAGCTGAGAAAGGAGAGCATCACATTGTGAGCAGGACAGTTACCTGTGTCTACTCTCATGTTTTGCTCCCAAGCTGTTTCTTCAGCTGCAGGGGTTCTCTGCATCCATGCAGACAACCAGGCTGAGGCCATGGGAAAATTTTGGAGCAACTTTTTGTTCCAGGCTATTTCCCAGACTTCATCTCTCCACTCCGTATTATCTGCAGATGCCGAGTCTGTAAGCAAGAGCTGAGATAAGTGTGATTTTAGAGGAAAACTGAGAAAAAACGCTGCCTTGTACAGTGGGGCACTTCCAGTGCTGAAGATGTGGGGGTGGGATTTGCAGCTGCAGGGGGGTGCAGTCCCAGATGGCTGGGGGAGAGCAGGTGTAAATGCCATCTGGAGCTTTACCTCCCCTTTCCATGAGTCACTCCCACATGGTGCTTTCACCAGTGCCAGGTTTGGACACACAGGAAACTCTGCTTCTTACTAACAATGTTTTGAAGCACTCCTGAGCTACTTCGGGCTCCACAGGAGTTCCAAGTCATCTCAGGAACCAGTTTACTTCCTTTGGACACCTGGTTGTCCCTGATTTTTCACAAATATGGTGCAGATAATACTAAATTCTGTAGGAGCTAGTTGTGATTCACAATGCTTATTTTTTCACTTCATTCTTCGCAGCATGAGGATTGAGAGGTGGCAATATCATAGATGATCCTGTTCGTGCAACATGCTGGATGCATATCCCATCTGGATAAGATGGCAATGAGGATTGTGACAACTGATGAGGGCCTCACCCACTGTGCTGGGGACTCATCACAGCTTCTTTTGGTCCACAGGATCCTGCCTGGGATCTACTGGGATTTACTGGATTGGGTATGGATTTTAGTTATATGTCGCTTTGCCAAAAGCAGGGTGGTAGGGGTAGCTGTAATAATACCATGATCATTGGTGACTGTGACTTGGAAGAAACACAGATGTGACATTTCTCCCAGGCTGTGAGGAAGGAGCCCACTTCCCAATGCTGACCATGCTCAGGGTTGCAGTGAGCACTCGCTGTATAGTGGGTTAGGGTTACAGCAGTTAATTTAGAGCCATCGTCCAAGGTAAATTCATGACAGGTGGATTTGGTGAGTTCAGCCTGCAGGCTCTTGTGGATATCCCTCTGCCCTTGCTCTGTTGACTTTCCTGCAGCAGCCCTACAGCCTTCCTGCCCATCCTCCACTCTTTTCCATCCCTCATGCTCATTTTCCCCAGTGGTGTCACTGGTTCTCAAAATGCTTGTTCCATGCCGTGTGCTTTCACCTTCTCTTTGGGCACTGGGCATTTTCTGCCCACACCTGTTGCCTCTCACCTGGCTTCCACGTCAGCTATTTGCCTTGGACTTCTGCCTTTGTCACAGTCTGTCCTCTGTATTGGACATCTGTGTGAGATTTTTGCCTCTCATCCAGCTGTTTCCATTGTTTTTGGTAACTGGCACAGTATCGTGTCAAGCTCACCTGCTCAGAGCCAGATCCCAACAATTCCCATGTGCTCTGCTGAGTACAGAGGCTGGTGCTGAGGTTGGGCTGGGGAAAGCTGTGCTACAGGGACCTTTGTGGTGTCACGCTGGTGTAGGGGACACTAAAAAGGGCCAGGAACAAGGCAACACTGAGACTTTACGTCTTTAGGAGAGCTGGAGATGGCCAGACATGATTACTTTCTGAAAGGGGATATGCTTCTGCGTACAGTGCAGACATTAACTTGCTTCTGAGGAAGAAAAAGGGAATAATGGGAGAGCTTGAATGGGCCAGCAGCATCTGGGACCTACATGGAAAGGACCAGGGTTGAATGGTATCAGGTCTGGGACTGAATGATATAACCCCACATTAAGAGATCTTTTCTGCAGGAATTCTCGATGGTTTTACTTTAAGGTCATAATCTTTCCCCTTTAAAAGGTCATAAGCTTTTCCCTTCCAGATATGCAATAGATAATTGGAAACAGAACAGAGGGAAAGCACGCAGATTTATTACATCTTACAGAAGAAGAGCTGAAAACTTTACTTCTACTGATAGAATTGGCAGAGACTTCATGCCACCAGCTGAGATGGCAGAGCACAGAGCTGGCAAGAGCACTCATTGAAGCAGGGCCAAGGATATCCGTAGGATTTTCATATGCCCATCCATAGGAAACAGTGTTAACTAGGTCAACTTTTTAATGCCTAAGAGGATAACATCATATAAAAGATGCGAGCAATGTTCATCCCTCTTTTTGCCTCAACTATTTTTAGGAACATCTTTAACTTGTGTTGATAGTTAGGGATTACCAAGTCCTTATTTCTGTGAACTAGTGCTACAGCTTGGCTACTGAACAAGGGGATGTCACTGCTTACAACTGGCTTACATTTTAAGGTTTGGGCACTACTGTGAACTGCGATAGTATTTCTGCTTGAAGGAAGGTGGATATTTGGGCACGTGATTTGTTGCAGCAAGGAGTTTCGCAGTAAAATTCATAACCACAGACTATATGGCAGATGCAATTCCGCATTTATAAGTACGAAGTAATGTACGCTGGCAAACAGCCCACTAACAAACACAATGATGGGCTCTAAACGAGCTATTGCTACTCAGCAAAGTGATCTTGTGGACTTTGTGGAGGGCTCTCTGAAAAGCTCAGCTTGATACTGAATGATAGCAAGTGCTGCAGGAGCTGCCAGGGATGGAGCAGGACATCTAAACCTCTGCATAAGCCCATTCTGCAGCTGCATCCCAAGTACTATCCTCTCACCCCTACAGTGAAGAGGACCTGGAAAAGCTGCCAGAGAAGTACAGCAAAAAAATCTGGAGCAGCATTCATACAACAGCCTAGGACTTGGAGAAGACCTGAGAGAGTAGAAAGAAGGATTCACAGAAGAATGTAAGGAGACTGGGAGAATCTGCCTCAGGCAGGCTCTGGGCCAGTGTTTGCCTGGGGCTTGTAGAAGATGTCAAGGCAAGTACCGCCTGTCAGTCTGCATCTGCTCCTGACCAGTGTGTTGGACCAGCCCAAGCGCGCCGTTGTCTGACTCTGTGCAGCTCTTCTCACCTTGTACAATATCCAGGGCTTTTCTCTTATTCCCTGGCCTCACTAGGCTATAGTAATTGATATTACTGTTATTGTTATACAGGGACCTAATGACTCCTGTATTTAAATCCCTTGATAATTTCCCCTGTAAAGGTTTCTCCTGACCTTTTCTTTGAGACTCTTTCACACCTCCATGGCTTGCAGCACCCCTTGGAAATTCAGCAGGAGGAAAACCCTCTGGCTAGAAAAGAGGCTTCTTTTTTTTTTTTCCCCTTTTTCCTCCTCATCAAATTCATATCCAAATTGCCTGAAATATAAACTGTTAAATATCACCTTTTCCTTTCTCTCCCTGATGTTGCTGAAAGAAATGCTGGCAAACCACCAAAAGTATAACCCTGCCCAAATGTTGTGAGACAAAACCAGACCTGCTGCCAAAATGCTGGGAGCACTGGAGAGCCCCTGGCAGGTATGGGGAGCAGGGCTGGCCAGGTGCTGCTTTGGCACAATCCTGTGAATGGATGGAGCTGCCCTGGCTCGGGTCTGTGCTGCAGTCTGCTCACGTAATGAGTCGTGTAGTTCAGCCCTAAGCCATGCTGAAGAATCAGCATTCAAACCCCTCTGGAGATTTGTAAGGATGGATTCTAAGAATCGCACATGATATAACTCGTTTTTACCTTCTTCCCTTTAAAAATATCCCTGCCATATTAAGTCCAAAAATCACATTAAGGGAGTATGATTTAGGTGGAAAAGATGAACACCTCAAAGTTAGGAAATGGCTTCCATCCCCTGCCTGGATGCATTACGGAAATGACCTTTCATTTCGGACCACATATGGTATTTTTTCTGCTGAAATTCTGTCTCATTCAGGGTAGAGGCTGGTTAAACCAAAGAGCAGGACTGAAGGGAATGAAGAGCACCACAGTCCCAAAGGTTAATGGATCTGGATGCAGTCCCAGAGCAGGTGGGCTCAGAGACTGTCCCTGTCGAGTTTCGGCATGGGGTTCGGGTGCCTAAACGTTGCTGCCACTTACACTCACCCTGTTCCAGCTGCTGGAAGAGCACAGGTCTCCTAGAGGAGCTGTATGAAATCTTCCAGGACTTGCATTGACATCTCGGACTCTAAGGGTGTCTCAAAGGGAATTAGCCACCTATTTTTAGGCAGCTGGGATTCAGCACTCCATCACGGCATAGGTGTTTCAGTGTGAGCTGGGACTCTGAGCTCCAGCAACAACCCGTGAGGACAGACCTGGGCCAGTCAGCCAAGCCTGGAGAGCAGTTCAGCACAGTGACCCCACCGACTGTGCACATCAAGAGGGGTCCCTGGCACCCTGACATCCCCATGGAGCTGCAGTTATGCCACAGGACATGCAGCAGCTCCAAAATGTCCTGCTGAAGCAAGGATGCTTGCACGGGAGTGGGCACCTGCATGCTGAAACCTGCTCTGTACCTGCTCCGGGTTCTTTGTTCTCCAGAGCTGTGACATTGGTTGGTCCTACCAGGGGCTTGTGTAGTGGTAGAACATCACTTCCCTCCTCTCCCTCTCACCCTACAGCCACACCAGCTGCACTACACCACCATGGACCAGTCTTCCTCTCTGCAGTGGAGAGAGGGAGGAGGCAGCAGAAGGCAGGGAAGCTCCAGCCTGTCCTGGGGTGAAAACTGGTCCAAACCAATTCTCCTTCCTCATTCACCTCTCAATTCGCCTTTGACATGTAATGCATAAAAGTGCTGCCCTCTTCCTTTTGGCACATGTGCACTCACACACAGACATACCTGTGGCCATGGGACAAAGCAGGAGACAGTAGCAGCTTTGCAGAATGTCTTTCAAAGCCATGTGTTGAAATTCAAACAATAAGCCAGTCAGAACAGGGAATTAAGCAGCTATAGTGTCTCCATACTATAAACAAAGGAAAAACGCTATGTGCATCAGCAAAAGGCTTTGTCTTGTAAAGTACTCCCTTTATGTCCAACCAGGAGAGAATTCAAATGATTATTGACCCTCTGCTGTAGGAAAGCCGCATTATAATATCTCCAAATCAATAGAGACAAGTGCAGAGCAGCAGAAAAAGGCCACGGCTCTGCAAACTGCAGAAAATTGCATTTTGCTTTGGCCTCTTAAAAAGTTTGCAAAGCATCTATTAGAGGCCCCCGGAGCCTTTTCTTTCTAATTGCCATGTTTGACAATGTGATCGCACAGGGGACTAGCGGAAAGACAGATAATGGACCCTCTTTAATTGCTTCCCAGTTCCATGAGTCATAACACTTCTGAGATGGCAAAGGGGAAGTGCAGCAGTTTGACTGAAGGAGGTTTCTGGCTTTTAAGAAGGCTCTGGAGGAACAAATGCTAAACTCAAAGCCAAAGACTTTGAGGGACTGAAGGTTCCAGGTACTGGATTTTCTTTCATCTTTTTGCTTTTGACCAGAACTATCCAGTTAAGTTTTAATCAGATTCTGGAAGAGGTAGGAATGGCTGCTCATCTAAGAGATGAGAGAATGGATGTCGTACCAAGACCCTTTTCTCTCAGGGGCAGGCACTAAGGTTGCATCCTGCAAAGTGAAAGAATACAGCAGGTCGTGGAGAGTGGTGGTGGGACTGCTTACTATGGATTTTACTGGCAGGTCAAAGGAAGGACACTGTAGTTTCCCACTGGGAGCTGGGTTTGGCACATATTTCTGAGGACAGGCGCTTCATGGGCCTTCTGACCTCCCTCCTCCCTCTGACACCAGTGAATATCTCCTGTACTTCTGGCCTAAGGGCAGGTTATGTTTTTCCTGGGAAAGGAAGGAACTCACAGCCAGAGCTGAACCCAGCACTCCAGGAAAACATTTACTTGTGCCAGCCGGGCTGCAGAGTAGCTGGGATTTTTCTGCCCAGGCCCTCTGGTTTCTTGCCATCTGTCCTCAACCAGGGCTTTGTCCTCTCTGCTCAGGGCTACTGAACCTGCTGGGACCCCTCAGTATCATAGAGACTTGGTGCCTCCCAAGAGGAGCAGCAACTCATGACTCTCACAGTTTTCCTGGCAGGCTGTGCCTGAGGACATCCTTTGAACGTCTTCAACCTTCACCTCTGCTTAGTGCCAAGGGAAACAGTTTGCAGTGTGGTGTACAGCACAGTGTACAGACTCTGGGCACTGCCAGGTTGTGTCCCAACCTCTCTGGGGATGGACAGATGAAGGATGAAGGGTGCTGCCTTCACCTCACCTGGACAAGCCCTGGGCCGTGGAGGTTTTGAAGGAAAGGAGGAGGATGGAAAGGTCATCAGAAAAGGAGACAAACAGGGGGAGATGGAGAGGAAAAGAGAAGTGCCTGGTTTTGTGCCAAGGTACTCAGCTGATGGATGTTGGGGTGCTGGGTTCCTGTACCTCTGCAATCCCTGGAAGTACTCCAGCTCCTTCCTCTGTGTTATGGCCCCAGCTCTGTGCTCAGTGAGGTGATGCTCTGCACCATGCTGTGGTGCTCAGCTCAGCATAAATGCACTCCCCCAGGTCAGCATGGGTTTATGAAAGGGAGCTCCTGCTTAACCAACTTGATCTCTTTCTATGACCTTCTGGCATAGACAAGTGTACTCTTCACTTGGTAAAAAACTGGCTGGATGGCCGTGCCCAGAGAGTTGGGATTCATGGGGTGAAATCCAGTTGGCAGCTGGTCACCAGCAGTATCCCTTAGGACTCAGTTCTGGGGCCAGTCTGTTTAATATCTTTATTGATGATCTGGGTAAGGGGATTGAGTGTACCCTTGATAAGTTTGCAGATGACACCAAACTAGGTGGGAGTGTTGATCTACTTGAGGGTAGGAAAGCTCTACAGAGAGATCTGGACAGGTTGGATCAATACGCCAAGGCCAATGGGATGAGGTTTAGTAGGGCCAAGTGCTGGGTCCTTCGTTTCAGTCACAGCTACCCCAGGCAAAGTTACAGGCTCAGGGCAGAGTGGCTGGAGAGTTGCCAAGAAGAAAAGGACCTGGGGGTATTGGTGGACAACCGGCCTAACATGAGCCAGCAGTGTGCCCAGGTGCCCAAGAAGGTCAACAGCATCCTGGCCTCCATCAGGAACAGCGTGGCCAGCAGGAGTAGGGAAGTGATGGTGCCTCTGGACTGGGCACTGGTGGGGCCTCACCTTGAATTCTGGGCTCCTCACGACAAGAAGGACATTGAAGTGCTGGAGC
>VXBW01007587.1:260582-282720 GCA_013400375.1 Thinocorus orbignyianus
GAAAAGAATGTCTAAAATCTGTTTGTAACTTAACATCACACTGAACAATATTGCAGGTTCCCATTTGCAGAGGTAATGAATTTGATGCTGTTTTAATCCTATGTTTATGAATATTGCAGTTTTTCTGTATTCATTCCATCACACCATGTTTACGGGCAGCATTTGTTAAAGAATGCTACCTTTTCCTTCACAAGATTGCAGTATAAATAGATATGCATTTTATTTTACTTGTGTACAAGTATACAAAAAAAAATATATATAATAAAGATTTTTTTTTCCTAAATGTTTGTGCTCTGCAAGGGGTGAAGTACGCTAACCAGCTAAAAACCTGAAAAATTAAGAGGATGTTGAGTAACCCGTGGTCTGTAGGCAGGCCATTTAACATGACAGTAATAAATAAGACATACTCGGCAGAGTTACGCAATCTTTAACTGGTGCCAACTAAAGGGTTTCCTTGTATAAAACATACTCTGCTAGTGCACCCATGTCCCTTCAAACTGCCCCACATGTTCACCCAACTTCATTCATATTTCAAGATGCTCAGAATTGCAGGAAATATTAGCCCAGCCCCTGGGACTCAGGACTTGAGGTTGCGGGTAGAGGAACATCAGTAAGTAATCCTGAGGAGTTGGGCAGGGCCATTTTTCTTCTGATACACAAAGATAACTAGACTTGGCTCTATGATTAATGACCCAGAAGTTTAGTTCCAGAGTGGAGCAGCACTCAGGCTTGGATTTATGAAATAAAGCGTGTCATCTCCCCGGTCACACACCTCCTGGCCTCGCAGCTCAGACTGACTATACAGGAGAGCTGGAGTCCATCCTTGGCTGTGCCACCAGACTGTTGCTTTATGGAGTTGCAGTGCAAGTGGCTTCATCTTCTGGATGACCCTCATCTTTGACCTCAGGACGCTGTGAAACTAAAACCACACATGTCTGGGTGTCCCCATACCACATAGTGGGTCGTAAAGCACCTGCCCAGATCTAGCTGTGTGCTCCTTGTACTGCAGACAGCCCCCATCCACTCTTCAGGTACTGTGGCAGGGTTGGGCAGAGTGTTTGCCAGGAGACTGCTTTTCCTTATCCAACTCTAGATTTTCTTCTGTGCTCCTTCCTTCCGGAAGACTGTTGAGGTATTGAGATCTATGCACACAAAACCAGCCTCTCACCTCAGGGTGGCACGTAGTGTGGGCCAGAGCAGTGTCACGAGTGTACCAAGGTTGTGAGAATGTGTACTGGAGGACTATGTGTGCAAAGCAGGCTGAGGGTGGCCACTGGCCACTGTTGGGGATCACAGCACTGATACTGGTGCTCAGCTTCACAGAACAACCAGACATGGGGGAGGGAGGGAGGGACCACTGGAAACCATGAGTGAAGGACATTGGCAGGGCCATGACTTGGTGTCAGACTTACTCCAGGTTCATGAGGAGGAAACAGTGACTGTGGGAAGAAGCTTGGATGGTTGACATTCTAGAGACACTGTTATTCTGTAGGCTGCCAGTGTGGCAGAATCTGAGGCCCACCTACAAAATTTCATGGGGTGTTGCTGGGTACATTCTACCTCTGCTACAGCCGGTTTCCACCTGTGTGAATGGCAAGGAGGGCAATGCCCAAACTGTTACTTTTGTGATCTGCTCTTCCAAATCCATCGCTGGGGCTGCCAAAAAGATGTGGCATAGCCCCACAGCTCACTCTTGGCTCTGAGCTGGACACTGGTCTGTCAGTACCAGTGGTATCACTGGGCAGGAGATGCTGAGCAGCGTGGCTCTGGGATCCCAGCAGACCTAACCTAATCAGATTGTGCCATCCCTGAAAGTGTTCAAGGCCAGGCTGGATAGGGCTTTGAGCAACCTGGTCTGGTGGGAGGTGTCCCTGCCCATGGCAGGGATGTTGGAACTCCATGATCTTTAAGGTCCCTTCCAACTCTAATCATGCTATGATTCTATGACTCCTGCCATCCCAGCTCCATGACCAGCATCAACCTCTGCAGAGGAGCCAGGACTGTTTCGGTACAAATATGTTGTCCTGCCCAAAGGATGAAGCAAGAAATCAGGTTGGGATTCTTAAGTGCCTTGGTAAGCTAGACAGCCTTGACAGTCCTCATGCCTGCAGGCGTGTCCAGTTTTTATAGGCACACATGGATGAGTGATCAGTACATTAGTGCCTGCTTTCTGCCATACTTGCTAGGATTTGTCCCTTCCATGCCAGAGATGAAGGAGTTTCCGAGGTCCTCCATGCCCAAAGCAGGCTCTATCCTCTCCTACTCATCCAAACTCTTGAGGAATTTAAAGCTACACCTGCAGCTGAAGCATGTTAGCAGAGAGCAGCTCATCCTGGCTTGGCCACAGGGTCAGCACCACACCAAAAACCATAGAAAAGCCAGAAGGAAAACTGCCAGATGCTGTCTGTGATGGGTTGTTGTGGAAACTCCCATTTTGACCTTGGTCTCAGGGTACTATCCCTTGGACAGTAGTTAATGAGTGTTGTGGTCAAAATGCTTGGAGCAGTGCCCACAGCCCTATGGGCACAAAAAACCCAGAAGAGATGGCAAAAAACAGGAGGAACCTGGAAAAAAATAAAAAAAAAAAAAAAAAGGAAAGAAAATCAGCAACTAAATGGACTCTGAACAGAGATGAGATCTGGGCTTGTCCATGCCCAAATCAGTAACACGGGGAGTCTGGCTTTCGTGCTCCATGTGGTTAACACAAAGCAGACTAGCACATTACTGTCACTTATCCTCGATGGACTGGGAGTCACTTTATGCCAACCCAGTGACATTCTTCCTGCTTTCTAGACCTTGACTCTGCTGTGCTTTCAGTAGCTTTTAGGACTGTATATTGGCCACAAGCCCAGAAAAGTCCCTCGTGCTAATTTCCTAGATTTCCTGCTGTCCAGATGCCAATTTCTGTGTTTGCAGGCATTAGAAGGCCATTTGAATGACAGATTATTGAAGAAGGGGATGCAGTGGAGAGCAGGAACACCTGTAGGAGGTTGGAAGAGGCAAAGGATGAGCTCTGGTATTGCTGAGTGAAGGGAGGCTTTGAGGACTTCAAATGAAGGTGATTTTGCTTCTGCTTTTTGCTTCGCTGGAGTTGGCACAAGTCTTACAGATATTCCTAGATCTATTTTACACTCAGATGTCACTGAATTAAGTGGGATTTACCCAGCAGTGCTCAGGACCTTGTTGACTGTTCCCCATATCATGACACTTTCTTCCCTTCTCACTGTGCAAGTCACAGTCAATTTTCTGCTTGATACCAGGAGTGAAATCAAATAAACAAAATCAAAAGCGAGGATCCATAATGGCCCTGGATGGGTGAATGATGCAGTTCTGACTTCCCTGGGAAGAACAGACTCCCCATCACAGGGTGCAGAGCTGCACAGCTCAGCACACTGTCACCCTGCAGACCCTTGATAATGCAGTGCCCACTGTTGAAGGTGAAGTCAAAACATAGGCTCTCAAGCGGTGGCGGAAAGACACTGTGTTCATGCTTGCTCCTCTGACAGTGTTTGCCTTTGCAGATCCACACTTCTTTGCTGCCAACTCCTCACTTGTCCTTGCAGCAAGCAGGAACATTACTAGAAGAGAAACAATTTTCCCAGGTTTTCAGGTCCACCTGTAAGCACCACCAGCTAGCCAAGGAGACAATTATACACCTCCTTGACACGGTAATGTGTGAAGACTATTAATCTCTGTTCCCTCCCTCCATCTTCCTGTGCTCCTGCAGAGGACAGGGAGACGGGACTGCCCCTCTGGCCTGTGGATGTGTCTTCAGGTGGTGATTTGTCCTCACTCCAGAGGTCCCCATCCCTGTCTACCACAGTACCAAGTTGCAACATCTGACATGGGCACATTTTGTGTAAAAGCAATTTAATCAAACTAGTTTTGAAAGCTTTCTTTTTCTTCTTTAGTGGACAACTGTGATTCGCTAAGATCAAAACTTTACGCAGGGATGCTGTGGCTTTGATGCCATTTCCATCAGCAAGACCTTTTTGATCAAAGCTAGGGAGGAAGAGAAGGGTAATGCAGAGTGAAAGAAACCCCACTGATGGCCTGGTTTGTAAGAAATCCTAGATGTTGATTGGAAAGCACTTAGATACCCTGACGCGTGGCTCAAGCAGTTTTAGTGTAAGCTGTGGTGTCCTGGGGATTCCTCACTTCCCTTGTCCAGAACAAATTTGAACCTTCAAAAGATGAAGTCTGGGTCTGTGTGTTTGAAGGTCCCTCACAGGTCTGGGAGTAACCTTGTTGCTATAGTTGCTGAGTCAGCCTTGCTGATGAAACGCATCATCAGATGGCCAGGAGCTGGGCTGGAGCAGGACAAGACCATGGTGAAGCACTGGAAGTTGGTAGCTTTGTTCTCTGCCCACTGCCCACAGAATACTGCATTCCAGCAGTGTCTCAGAAACAGTCATTTTGCAGCATGCCGGGAATCCAGAAGTGCAATGGACTGAGGGAGACAAGCTCAGGCAGAGCTAGTGGTCTCTCTTGGCTTCAGGCTTTAGGAGTCTACAGTTGCCTGAAATGTGTTTGTGAAAGTGGCTTTCTTCTCCTCCTGCCCCTCTTTCACTGGATGTGAGAGGACATGCAGGTTGCCTTTGTCTCTCCTGCCTTTTCTCTGAGACAGAGGACTCCCATTTCCAAGCAGCACTGTGACACTCCAATTGCTAAAAAAACATGACTCAGGTCCCCAAACTGAGATCAGTTTAAGTACATGGGGCTTCTTAATTAAGCTTATTTGCGTTCTGCTTAGCTGCATTTGGAGATCACATGTCCAAGCTTTTCTCACCTGAGGCTGAGGTCTCCTCACTCCTTCTCTGAGCGTTGGAACCATCAGGAAAACACTGAATCTCACAAGACACAGGACAGTGCTGGGAGCTGGAAATGCTGTGTTGGGAATGGAGCCTGCTTCTGGCAGTGGTGTCTGTGAGGACAAAGACCTGTTCATAACCCTGGCCCTGGGCTGCACGCAGATGGCATCTCTGTCCCATCCTGCCCCAACAGCTCACAGAAGATCATGGGGCAAATGCCCAGCTGCCTGTGGCTCCACAGGACTGAGATCTCTCTTATTAAACAGGATCTCCTAAGCCTTGTGAGTATGTGGTATTTCCACATCTCTCTGCTCTGACACGGAGAAGATGATTTAAACTGCTGGGTTTCACTACAAAAAATCGTGATACATAGAAATAATAAATGCTGGAAGATTTTCTAATTTGAAGTTGTGTTTCTGGATTAGTTCCAGTGAGGAAGAGGAGCTATTGCCGTTCTGCCACCTTCTCAAAATCAGAAAAGGATAAAAAAAAACAGAGTCATTGAGAGGTGGGGGTGGGCAGGAGAACAGAGCAGGCAAGAGAGACAAAGATGATATTGGACCACGGTGTCACAGTTGTTGATGGGAAGCTCCAGAGATAGCATGAATTCTGGGTACCACCACAGTGAGGGCAAGGAGTCTGTACAGATATGCACAGACTTTCCCTATAAAACCAATCCCAAACATTTGACTATGGCAACGAACAGAAATGCTAATTAAAGACCCCTTGATTTGTGCTGTAGCTAGGGCACCGTATGGGGAAATGCTGAGGCAGGTAAGACATAATGGAAATGTTTCCCAGGGCATCTATAAATAGGGATAATGGAAACTTGGCAAAGAAGCACGATGAAAATATAAGTATATACCACCCACTCACCAAATGATGAGGCACTTCAAATCTTGAAATGACCCACCTTCAGTACAATTTGAGAGACTTGTTCTAGGTCAGCAGGTACCAAAAAGGCCCAGCTGTCATCAAGCATGAAAACAGTAATGTCTTTTGGGATGAAATCATAGCTTCTGATAGGTTGCCATCCCCCATGTGACACCAGCCAGGGATGAGTCACAGGCTGGGAGTCTTCACGGTGTTTCGGCTGTGGGTGGCTCCATCTGCAGTGGTTTACTCGTGTCAGGGTCCATCTGCAGTGGTTGATCTGTAGGTCAGTTCTGTTGGCGGTGGTTTGCCCATGGTTCAGCTCATTTGTGGTGGTACGGTTGCGGTGGGCTCCTACTTGCATTTGCATTTGTTGTTCTGTGGCTGGTTTTGTGCATTATCACCTGGATTTAAAGCAGAAAAAGAAACTGCAAGATCTGGTATGAGGAGGGAGTGGTGGACTTTTTTGGCTGGTTGTGGTTAGCGGGGTGTAGACCGACACTCCTGCAACTCACTCCATATGTGTTTGCTGCTCCAAGAGCCTGCTCTGCTTTTTGCACAGCTCTCTCCAGCACAGTTGGATCCAGCACCATTCCAGAGGGACCAGGAGCTTCATGGTGTGGAGAGCTGATGTGTCTCAGGAGCACAGAAGCATCTCTCAACAGACTTGCTCCCTGATTGCCCCCATCACCCCAGGGGGCCAGGAGTGGTCCCTGAGCAGAAGGGCACACTATGCACTGGCGTGGCCATGTTGACATCTTTCTTGAATAGCCCCCAAATACATATGGAGCTGCGCCCCTCCTTAGACCCTCAGGCATGAGCCTCCCCATTGCTGCCTTGCCCTGCTTGAGGAACCCTGTGTTTGGCCTCTGAGCCTTGGAGTACAGCAGCAGAGACAGCTCTGGCTGAGCTGCAGTTTCCAGCAGCATCACATGCACAATATGAGACCTTACGTGAGTCATTTTACCTCTTTTCCAGCTCGCATCCAAGTGTGGAATAGCTGGTGGTCTGAGACTTCACACACATCCAAGATTTTTCTTTCCAGCAGGAGAAGGGCAGGATGCTCATCTGCTTTTTGTTTTCACTGGAGCAAAGCCCTAGAGTGGGCTGGCTGAGGACTCTTGTTTAGCTGCACGTTTGCTAAATAAGGGCAGAGCTGCTCTTTCCTCCCTTGGTATTTCCATTCAAATTGCAACAACAGCGGCAGCAGGAGCTGCCGCTCCCATGGAATATTTATAAGCTGTTTGCAGAAAATGTCAAGAAGAGCCAGTGGTTGTATTAACACACTCTCAGGGCAGCAGTTTTGGAAAGTTATCTTATGCAATTCTTAGTCAAAGTGCTTTATGTAACGGTTACAAGCGCTTACAAATCCCAGTGACATTTTCTTGTTTCTTGACAAACAGCTGTTCAGTGTCCTGACACTGAGACAGGAATCAATCACTTTTGCTCGTTCGTTAGCTGTCTCCATCCTCCCCTCCACCCCGTGGTGAAATTAACACCAGGTTACCTGGAAAGCTCAGTCCCTCACTGCATAACAATTAGAGACTGAGCTCAAACAAGATGCCGCCTGGCTGGGTACAGACACGCTCCTCACCTGCCTGTGTCAGACATTCACGCGAATTTCAAGTTGACTTCAAGACAGTAGGACTAAATGTTCCCATTTGCTTTGGGCAGTAAAAGTTGAAATTTTAACAAGGTTTCCAACTAAAACTATTTAATTCTGTATTCTGCTAAATGATTTTTTTTTTTTTTTGACTCCTCACTGCCCCTCTCAAGCTGCCAGACTGACTTTGCCAGGAAAAGCAACTTGAAGTCTCTCAAACAACGAGGTCTGGAAATGCATTCATATTTCTGTAAGTTAGGGACAGGGTTGGAAAGTCCACCGGGACATGTATGGTTTGAGGTTGTGCGTAACTTTTAGGAGTGTCTCCAGCAATGGCAGTTCAGCAGAAGGGTTAATTACCAAGGTCCTCTGGACTTCACGTGGGTAAGTTCCTGCAGCGTTGTTGGTTTGTTTAGACTTGAGAGATACTTTGGTCTTTAATCAGGTTGTTCTTGGCCAACTTTTGCGTCCTGGAGAGTTCAGGAATATTTAGGTGAAGTCAGAGGACCATTCAGCTTCTGATTTGTTTGCACCATTGGAATATAATACTTGTTTCCACCAGAGTTGTGATCTTTCAATCACCCAAAAGATTATTTCCAACCCCTGGGTGAAACAGGAAACATCCTAGAAGAAATGGGTGCCTGTGGGAAAAAAAAAATAATTGTTTCTCCTGCCTGAGTGGTCTAATAGAACTTTGACTTTTCGATGTTGTGTGTTTCTCTATCATTGATGCTCCTCATACATCTTGCCAGGGCCCTGAGTTAACTAATAGGTCCTAATGGTTCTGATCAGCTTTGTTTGGGGGCTTCACCCAGACTGTGAGTCCAGGAGCTCTACTTAAGTTCAGCTTGGAGCTTTAAGGCCCTGTCAGGGGCATGCTGGAGCTGCACGGGTCTACAGCTTGGCCATAGACATGTCCCTGTCTGGCTTTGGAGCCTTGATGCTCTGAACTCCAGGTCTGAGCTGATTTTGTGGCTTGACCTTGGACCTGTCACCTCACAATGGATCTCCTTTGTGATCACTGGACCTGGTCCTGGCCTGTGCACTGACCTTCTGGCTTCACCATAGATGTGCCTCATTACTGTGATACTGCCTCATAATGTGGACTCTTGGCCACCATCTTTTGGTCTTGTTTCCTCACTCAGGTCCTGTGGAACAGACTGTGGCTGGTGGGGCCCCTTCCAGCTGTGGGATCCTGCTCAGCTCCTGGCTTGCCTTCTCTGAGGGAGCAGTCCTGCTCTAGCTGCTTCCTGGAACATCTCATGAAACCATAAACCTTATGGACACCACCAACATGATGGGGAGGGGCCAGCAGAAGAAAAGGCAACCCAGGAGGCCTGAAGCTTGTCTTAGGTACAACCCCAGCCCTCTCCAGAGCTATTAAATTTTGCTGTTCACAATAGCTTTTGTGGGGCTGGAACAATGCATGTATGTATAAGGGATGTCTAGTCAAGCTTTATACTGTCCAGGGTCTTTCTGATTTGCTTGAAAAAAAATGAGGACAGGGAGGGTGGTCTCCAAACCACGTACCAAAGACTGGAAAGGAAGCCTCTAGTGTGCTGAGGGGTTGTCATAGCAAAGATGAGTGACACATAATAATGATGAATTCAGAAACTTTCACCTTGATTTCCCTGCCTATTTGAGCTTTGAAGTGAGCCTCTAATATTATGTTAGCAGTTTATTGTGTGTGCTTCATTAAAAATACATCACAGACTTTTTTGAGCTAGAAGGGACGTAAATTAGGTCATCTCGTCCAGCCTCCCGCTGTTCTGCCAGGACTCTGATCTCACTAATGACTCCAGCCCAGCCCTGACAGGTGCTCGTCCGGCTGCTGACTGAAGCTCTTGGCTGACAGGGGGGAACCAGCCTCCATCCGAGATGATTTAACTTTTTAAAAACTTTTCAAGCTTCTTGTTAAAAAGGTTTTTATTTCATGTTCCAGTGCATCCGCTTGGATGGTGCCTAAGCTGCATGGAAAGCAGCTTTGTCTCCTCTGATGTATTGCAGCTCCCCTCTGTGCTTTGAGCCACAAGCATTCAGGCGCTGCTGCTGCCATGGAGCAATGCAGGGGTTGACAGGTATGACACAAGAGCTGCTCAGCTCTGGGAGGTCTTCTCCAATGTGTTTCCACAGCTGAAAGCACTTTGGTGGAACAGTAGCTCCAGGATCCTGGTCTTTCCTCGTGGTTTGTCCCCAGCCCTTTTTCAGCTCTGCCTTCTCCCATACCTGTCCCCTGCCATTCCCTTGGCCTCTTCTTTGGGATAGTGGTGCAGGCAAAGGCCTAAGCCTCAGCACTACTGAGAGAAGAAGAATCACTTCTGCCATGTTAGAACTGTAGAGTTTGCCTCAAACTCTTTGTCAGTCTGAGCTGAAAGGCACAAGGGTCTGAGAAACACTAGGGCAGACATAATGAACACACCTACATCCTATTTTCCTTTTGAGCTGAGTCTTTCTATGTAGTGGTGCAGCACCTGAGTACTGGTGGGATCTCAGCATCACAGTTGCTTCTAGGTTGCTGCTGGTTGCTGTGATTGAGCCCCATGCAGTCTTGTGTCTTCATGCTAAGGGAAGGTTTAACAAAGCTGAACTGAAAAGCGTACCAGTACTGGCTGATGTGGACAACCAAGGCAGCTGTGTCTTATGTGAACTCAAGAACTAGCTCACCTACTGCATGGAAGAGCAATGAGATCCAACAACTCTATGAACTCTTCTGTGGGCAGCCCAGGAGCTCCGTGCATCAGCTGCTGCACAACTGAGACAGAATGGAGATGCCAGATCCTTCCTGGTGTGGGTCTATGCTGGCTGTAAACAACTTGGGAGATACATCTGAGATGTGTTCTAGTGGGGAAGAGTCTGACCCAACATTTGCTGCTCCTGAAATAAGTGGTTTGGCCAAGGTCAACACGGTGCTGGCACACCTGAGGGTGAAACAGCAAAGAAAATGCAAGAGATGAACCAGTGGTTTTTGCCCTGAAAGACCATCATGCCACAGCGTTTTTGGACTCTGAACTGAGACTACACACAGAATTTTAGCTTGTGGGGAGATCTGAGTACCTTGCCTGGGAGCATGAGGACTTCTCACTCACTACCTGTGCAGCAGGACCTGAAAAGTCCAAGCAGCCTGAGCCAACCTTCCCTGGACTTTAACGCAGAAGTTACTGATTCCAGCATGAAGGTGCTCCTGGGATTTTCTTAGGCTCCGTGCCTCCTCCAGGGGAAGGAAAGCATAGACCTTCATTAGCTGTAATGACTGTCTGTCTTGGGCTGGGGCCACGGGCCCTTGGCTATGCGGTGCTTGGCAGAGTGCTGTGCTGAGCAGTCTGGCATGACCTAGAAAAGCCTCTTAATGTGTTGTTCATTTTGAAAGGGGCAACGGTCTTACCTAATCACAAACCACATCCTTCAACACCAGAGCCATTGCAGCCAAGTTAACTCAATTAGTAAATCATCACGCTGAGCTATTTAGAGACAGTTTTTAGTGGCTCTAGCAACAGGAGGATAATAATAAGAAACAACGTGCACTAATATGCTGTGATGGGATAACTGGCATCTCCCTCGACCCCTGCAGGGCCTCTGCAGAGCAGGGATGTTATATGGGACTTTCTCATTTCCATGGAGGCCCCCTCCTTAGAGTCATTCCCTGGAGCTCTTTCTTTGTCATCTCTGCAGCCTCAAACTCACACGTTTTCAAAGCATGCGAGTTTGAGAGAGTGTGTGGTGGGTTGATTTTTTTTTTTCTTTTTTTGCTTTCCCCAACAATGTTATTTTAAGTCTGGCCTCCCCCTCTTCCCTCCTCCAGGTCTGTTTTGCCTTGTGTTAGCCCACTTGACATGTGGGCACCTGCACTCAGAGGTCCTGTCTCCTGTTTGTTGGGGGCTGCTGGCTACCTGGGGAGAAAAAGTCCAGGTGCTATGTTGGCCA
Organism: Thinocorus orbignyianus; assembly: GCA_013400375.1. Classification (NCBI taxonomy): domain Eukaryota; kingdom Metazoa; phylum Chordata; class Aves; order Ciconiiformes; family Thinocoridae; genus Thinocorus; species Thinocorus orbignyianus. The sequence goes on from VXBW01007587.1 coordinate 271,791, forward strand.
TAGAGGGTTCACTGGGGAAAAGAGATCAGTCCTAGGAAGAGTGTTTGTACCCTGAGACCCAGGACCATTCTGCTGGGCTGGCAGGCTGTTAAGTGAGGACTCCTGGGACCTTTTCCATCCTTTGCCACAAGCTGCAACAGCAAAACCCAGCCAAAGCAGGGATGTTAACAAAGTCATTACCCCGCTGTGTCACCGGAGTTATGGAGAGAGACAGAGTCTGTGCAGTACTTCTCTTCCAGACTTCAGTCTATCTAGGAAGGGCTCAGCCCTATATTGCCATTTCTCATGGAGACTCTGAGTGGGCAAAATGCCCTAGCTGACCTTACAGGGTGATAGCAGAAGTGGGATTTGGACACAAACTGCTGCATTTTCATCCAGGGCTCATCACTTCATATGAAGAGAATTTAAATCCTTAACTGAGCAACAATTGGCATCTTTCTCGAATAAGGCTGAAAACTGATGTTCATTTCTTGCTGAGTGGAAAAAGGGGAACATAACCCTGATATTCAAAAAAGGAAAAAAAGATGACTAAGGGAACTATAGGTCAGTCAGTCTCATCTCTGTGCCTGGCAAGATCTTAGAGAAGCTCCTCCTGGAATCTCTGCTAAGTCACATGGGAAATAAGGAGGTGATTGGAGACAGCCAACACGGCTTCACCAAGGGCAAATCCTACCTAACAAATTTGGTGGCCCTTTACGAGACTTGGTGGACAAGGGCAGAGCAACAGACGTCATCTACCTGGACTTATGCAAAGTGTTTGATACTGTCCCACATGACATTCTGGCTTCCAAATTGGAAAGTCATGGGTTGGATGGATAGACCACTCGGTGGATAAGGAACAGGCTGGATGGCCACACTCAAAGGGTTGTGGTTAATAATTCAATGTCCAGGTGGCAGCCAGTGATGAGTGCTGTTCCTCAGGGGTTGGTTCTGGGAACAGTAGTACTATTTAACATCTTTGTCAGAGACATGGACAGTGGGATAGAATGCACCCTCAGCAAGTTTGCCAATAACACCAAGCTCAGTGGCATGGTCAACATGCTGGAGGAAAGGGATGCCATCCAGAGGGACCTGGACAGGCTGGAGAGGTGGTCCTGTGCAAATGGCATGAAGCTCAACCAAACCAAGTGCAGAGTCCTGCACCTGGGACATGGCAATCCCAGGCACAAATACAGGTTGGGCAGAGAATGGCTGGAGAGCAGCCCTGAGGAGAAGGACTTGGGAGTGCTCGTGGATGAGAATGATTCTATGATGTGTGGGTTTTTTTTCTTTGTGTTTAGTCTTATGTTTCACTAACAGCAGAACTCAGCAGGTCTGAGTCAATTCTGTAGATGCTTATCTCCCCCACACAAGACAGACAGCTGTAGTTGGAAAGCCTGGCATGAAAAGCAATCTTGTGGTAGGGCGATGCTCAATCAAGTGCTACAGAGGCAGGAAGACCAGAGCTCCTCCCTGTGCCGTCTCGCTGCAAGCATGCCTTCAGATGACTCTAAATGACCTCCTAATTTTCCCACGTGGCTTCACCTCACTCAACCTGTGGAGCACTCAGAGTGGAACGATTGTTCTGTTCTCCTTTCCACAAGCACTGCTTAATGTGTGGCCTGCTTCACCCAGCCCTGGTCCGAATATAGCACTATAAATGGCCTGGTGCTTATTGCTATGATACCTGAGTGCTTCCCAGCTGGTCCTGGACCTTTTCAACACTGTTTTAAAATAGGGAGGTTATTTTAGAAATGACATAGAACTGTTGGAACAAGTCCAGCAGAGGGCCACGAAGATAAGTAGAGGGGTGGAGCACCTCTACTGTGAAGACAGACTGAGAGAGCTGGAGCTGTACAGCCTGGAGAAGAGAAGGCTCCGGGGAGACCTTCGAGCAGCCTTCCAGGATCTGAAGGGGCTCCAGGAGAGCTGGAGAGGGACTCTTGGTCAGGAAGTCTAGTGATAGGACAAGGGGTAAGGGTTTTAAATTGGAAGAGGGGATAATTAGATTTTATATTAGGAGGAAATTCTTTGGGGCAAAGGTGGTGAGGCACTGGAACAGGTTGCGCAGAGAAGCCATGGCTGTCCCGTCCCTGGAGGGGTTCAAGGTCAGGCTGGATGTGGCTTGGAGCAACCTGGTGTGGTAGGAGGCATCCCTGCCCATGGCAGGGTGGTTGGAACCGGATGATCTTGAAGATCCCTTCCAAATCTAGCCATTCTGTGATTCTGTGATTCTATGATTTTAACACCATTGTAGGCAGCTCTTTCCAGGTGCTTGGAGAGCAGGGCATTTGGAGAGCAGAATTTGGTGCTGCTGCCCTTGAATCCACTCAAAACACATATGGGATTTGGCTTGTCAGAGCAGTGAACTGTCAGAAAGTCACTCCCAAACTCCTCCCTTTTAGCAAACAAAATTTCTATGGTTTGGCTGCTTTGAGGATGTCACACAGGTTAAAAAAACAAAACGAAACAGAACAAAACAAAAAAAGCCCACAAAATTTCAATATTTCTATTCTTTTCCTTCACAGCCATTTAACTAACAGGCAACATTTCCGAGACATCTCTAATGATACTAGTATGCAAATAGACTTTGAGGTGTTAAGTGGCCAAGAGTTTGGACCCAACAAAAATGTCAGTGGTTTTCCACTTCTCTATTTCTTCTTTTTTTTTTTTTTTTTTTTCTTTTTTTTCTCTTTTTTTTTTCTCCCTCTCAGGAGGGTTGAAAAGATGAAAACTGTGTGTTCAACAGCAACAAAAAAAATCTGTTGAACTGATTCTATTTCAGGTTTCTCCAGTGGAAGCAAGAGCTTGGAAATAGCAGCCTGCACTTAGGCAATGGCCCCTAAGAGAGTCAGGCAGAGGCCATCTCCTCTTCCCCAGCCCAATCCTGAGAGCTCTGCCGAGGATGAGGGACACAGGTCTGGTTCCTCCTCCGCTTCTGACCCTCAGGAAAGCAATCCCACTAGACGCTAGCCAGGAGAGATGGGTACTAGAGGCAAAGAAATGTCCCAGGACATTCCCTCCTGCTCCTTCTCATGCTGCATGTTGGGCTCATTGTGAAATCCCTCCAAGATGGGGTCATTGTCCCCAGGCTATGGCATCATGCAAGGATTTCCCCCCCTGGGAAATGCTGCAGAGGGTGATCTCTGTGAATCATGACTAAACAAGCCCACCAGTACTTGGGGAATGCTGCTGCACCATCTCCTAGCCTTGCTCTTCTACAGAACCAAGTGGCTGGGGCTTTCCCACGAGGTGGAAATACGTGTCTTGTACCCGTATCCCTGTACTGTCACATCCCAGTCCTGACTCCCTGGTTTTGGGGTGCCAGTTCCTTCCCTTGCCCTTTGACCCCATACTTCTGCCTTCAGCATTTCCATGGCCATGGCTCATGGTGAACATCAGTGCCTTTTGCAAGTATTTTTGTGCCCAGTGTCACTGCCCGGGGGCAAGCTGGAAAGCTCAGTGCTCCACCAATCCCAGGGAACTGGGTCACTAAAAGACTAAAAGCATCTTCTCCGAAACATCTCAATTACTTCTATGAGCTCTCCTTTTCCAGGGAATATTTTTCAAGGCTGGAGATGCATGTTGAAAACAGCTTGGGTGCGTCATGCTTGAAATCAATGGGCTTTTCACTGAGATGGAGCCTAGTGAAATAGTCACCCCCTCCCAAAAAATGGGCTTTTGCCCAAAATGCCTGTGTACATCTGTATCTGTACAGATATCAGTTTGGTTTCTTTTTCCTCAAGCTTTTATCAAAAACATTGAAACAGGAACACATTCCATAGTGCCTTAGCTTTCAAAGAAAAAAAAAGCCAACAAAAAAAGCCCCAAATCCCAAGAGTTTTTGAAAAACACAATTTTTAGTGGAAAACTAAAATTCCTGGGCGGTTTCCTCTTCCAGTGCTAAAGGGAAATTTTGCAAAAAGTCAATTCTGCCTACAAAGAAGTGTGAGCTATGCTGTTTTTCAAGCAGCCATGGTGTGATCTTATACAGGCAAAAAAGAAATGTAGCCTGTGTGCTGGGGGCGAGAGGCGTCTGGTGAACAAGAGCATATTGTTACACCAGTGAAAGGCATTAAGATTCAACAAGTGAAAACTGACAATCTTGAGAAAGGAGCATGGAGGGAGAAGATCAGATTAATTAGCCTCCCAGAAGAATTGGAGGCCACAAGCTCAGCAGAACTTTGTGGAGGAATTAATTAAAGGTTTGTTTGTAGCTGAGCTTTATGATTAAATAAAAAAATAAATACATAAATATAAAAATCCCCATTGCAAGTGCCTGTTGCATCCTGACACATCAACCTCCTCCTGGACTGCTGCCAAGCACTCATACAGCCTGATGTTTGCTCCTTTTAAGGGTCAGCGGACAGGAGGGGGAATTAATTGGAAAGAGCCCAGACGAGACTGACAGAGGGAGACCACCAGAGCTGCCTTCATCCCTCCACCCAGATGGAGGTGGCTGGGCAAGACAGTGAGAGCCAGACGGGGACCAGGCAGGGCACCAGAGAGATGCAGGGATGCGTCAGGCACCTCTTGATGCTGCAGCACTCTCAGGGTCAGAGCCAGGCTGGCTCTGGGGAGCAGGGCAGCAACTGACCTGCTGAGCATAGCACCTGCAGAGCTCCTTTCCCCTCTCCCCGATTGTAGTCTGTTCACTGTGCTTATGGCATCACAGGGGCATGCTGGAAAAAGCAGGTCAAAATCTTGCATAAAGGTGGTGCTACTGCTGGAGTACCAGGAGAGTTCCTTCAAGAGAAGCAGTGACTGGGAACACAGGAGCTTTACTTCAGCAGGGCCAATCCTCCAGGCAGAGAGAATTCCTATTTAGACCAAGGTTTCTGGACCTTGAAGTCTGAATTTTGCTTCTGTGCTGCTTGGTCATGAGATTCAAAGACCATTGTGTTTGACGTGAGTAGAGCAGAACACACAGAAAATAGCTGGGCTTCATGGCACTGAAGTCTGCCTCAGCGTGGAGCTGACAGATATAACCCATAAAAGGCTTTTGCAAGGGATCTGACATCATATTCTGTTTTTAAACATTAGTATTGGGCATTACCTAATCCATGTTAAATGGGTAGGATGTGACAACAGACTACAGAACACTAGTAATCAACACAAAGCTGTCACTGAATGGGGACATTTCTGTTGGGATCTCAAGGAAACAGTGAAGCCTTTGTACTTTTCAACATTTCTGTCAACATTATCTAAAAATAAATCTAAAATTTGCAGATAACATCAAGACTGGCAGAATGGCATATACACATCAAAGCAAGCAGCTTTACAGACTTAGCTAAATTCCTGAGTGAGTGAGGCTGCTCAATTAAAATGTGGTTTTGCACAGGCAGATGAGTGTTAGTTCTTTTGGTGCAGGGCAGGCATGAGCTGTGGAAGGCAGCAGCTCTGGCAGGGATCTGCAGAAGGTGAGTGTGCTGGCCGTCATTCCCAGGCCAGCAAATTGGGGCAGGATTTAAGAGGATCAAGGACAGGGTAGAGAAGGCAATTTAAGCTTTTATATAAGACATCGATTGGACTGGTAGAAAGATGCTCTTCCTTTGATACTCTCTGCTTAATGAGTCCCAAGGAGTATGGATGCTGAGAGATTACTGCCATCTCCCTGAGCATCATAACTGGTGTTACTGGTGGGCAGGCCATGGCTGGGTGCTGTGAGGGCGTAGACCTGAACACCAGCTGAGCTAGGGTATTGCTGCCTCACTGCCACCCCCTCTGTCTTCGGCAACACGGTGTTCCCCTGCCTGTCTGGATTTTGCAGTTCTGCCCAGGCAGCATCATAGGGTGACTTCAGTCATCATAAGGTGACTTCAGTCCCCAAAGTCTTGCTAGATGCTGTGGAAAGGGTGTTTGGTGATGGGCTATATGACTGTGCATGCTCTGGGAAAAGGCAGAAGGCAGTGCCCAGGGTAGCCCACACATACATAACTTGCAAGGGACCACTGTGGAGAGATTCTACACGTCTCAGATGCACAAGGACAGGCTCTTCCAAACACCACATTCAACCTCAGGATGCAATGAGCACTGGTCATAGTTCTGGGTTTGACAGACAGTTCCCGTTGTAGAACCCAGGTCTGCTATGTCAGGACCTCATACAGCAGAGAGATAGAAGCCAAATGTACATGGGCTTCTCAGGTCCATTTGAGTTTTCTTCCCAAGGGGATGTGTTATCAGGGTACGACCCCATCAGCATGGGGTCATTGAGGGGGAGCGGCTGTTGGGAATGCTCCAGCATGATGGTGTAGGTGCAAATGACTCTAGAAATACCCCTCAGTGTACCATGAAGCTTTGTGGTGAATTGAAATGTCAGTTCCTGCCTCAAAAGGGCTCTCTCACCTCACCTGCTTAACATCGCTAAACAGGCTGAGTGAATATAAGACAGAGGCAACATGGTCTTACAAGTGCTTAAGGAAACAACCACGTCATGGGTAGCTTCCCTGAGACAATAAAGGGCTTTGTATGCAAATTCCTAAGACAATTTTTTTTTTTTCTCTGTGGTGGGGAATGAGGAGACACTGACCCAACCCCCAAGAGATCATGTCAGCAGCCAATACAACCCATCTCTCAGTTGCTTCATTTGCAGGAAGGTCAAGGAACCACAACACCCCTCGGAATCAGAGCTTTGGTCTCAGGTTGCCTGTACCCATCCATGGCAGTTAGAGAATAACATTGGAGGGTTTTGGACAATCTATTTCACCTCAGCTTTTTTGCATTTAGATCATTTAAATTTTACACCCTGGCTGAAGCTGTACACCGGGGCACCAGAATCCCCTGCAATTTGGTGGTTATGTTTTAAACCTGCTTCTGCTCCAGGGGAGGTCATAAATGTCCTCTGAGGGAGCTTATATGCCCTCAGGCACAACTTGCTCATCTGTGAGGTTAGAGCTGGATCACCATTCTGCCTGATCAGCACAGGAATGGAAAGAAACTGCCATTTTACTGGTAGGTCTTAAGAACAGGCAGGTACCAGGAGGATGCCTGGAAAGGAAACAGTGCAAGTACATCTGAATCACAGAATCACAGACTGGCAGGGGTTGGAAGGGACCTCGGAAGATCATCTAGTCCAAGCTCCTGCCAGAGCAGGGTCAGCCAGAGCAGGTCACACAGAAACGTGTCCAGGCGGGCTTTGAGTCTCTCCAGAGAAGGAAACTCCACGCCCTCTCTGGGCAGCCTCTTCCAGGGCTCTGCCACCCTTAAAAGTAAAGATGTTTTTCCTTACGCTGAATTTCCCATGTTCCAGTTTGTGCCCATTGCTCCATGTCCTGTCACTAAGCACCACTGAGAAAAGTCTGGCCCCATCCTCTTGCAACTGCTTTTTAGCTATTGCTCAGCATAGATGAGATCCCCTCTCAGTCTGCTCTTCTCCAGCTGAACAGCCCCAGGGCTCTCAGCCCTTCCTCAGCAGAGAGAAGCTGTAGGCAGACCGTGGAGGCAATGTAACCTCCCTCATTTACCGAAGTGTAGGAGGAACGGGGTCTGACCACAGCCACCGCGATGCAGGTTGCTTAATAAAACAAATCGTGTGAGATCTTTTGCAAGCTATCAAGATACACGAAGGGAGCTGAGGCCAGAGGAGAGGAAGATGGAAATGCTCTCTCTGGGCCCAGCACTGGTGCTGGGCTGGCTTCAGAGGCAAAGCTCTGCAATAACGCTTTTCTCAGTGGTCTGTGCAGAACTCACGATACAGGTAAAAAGGGAGCTGGGGTGTAATGTGAATCCTGAGATCAGAAGGAAGATAAGCAGATGTAAACATCTCAAATTTCTACAATAATGGGAATTTTTTCCAAAGGTGATGAAAAGAATCTTACTAGCAGCACCAAAGCTGATCAAGGGTGAGACAGCAGCCCCAAGACTCCTGACGTAGTGGGATTTATTTAGAAGACAACCACAGGCAAATATGTTTTTTTTTCCCCCTTGCTTTTTGATGAGGAATATTGCTGGAATCAGCTCAAGGGACAGAGGCTTTGAACATGCTTTCGTGGAGCAAGAAAAGCTGCTTTGAATTCTGGCACAAACCAAATCCCAGGAGGGACTTTGTGCATGATTTTCACACTACAGTAGAGGCCCCTGTTTAGATGGTGGGACAGTCCAGAAACAGTGACCCTCCCCTCTTGAAATCCTGCACTTAAAATAGATATGAATGAGCCACAGAGCACTGATATCCTCACAGTCCTGCAGATGAGATGAGAAATTAAAGTTAGCTACCTAAATCTGAGCTGCTTCTTGCAGGGGAACCCAAAGCACCAGGTACTTCCAGAGGACAGTCCATACAAACCATCCTAGTACCTATTTTAAGACGGAAATATGCAGATGCCACAGTTAATAAGGAGGAACCCAAGGTCAAACTACAAATACCGCCTGGAATTGTAAGGACCAAGGCTTCCTCCAGTTTTGCTTCTGGGGCTGCATGGTAAGACCACTGTCCTGAGAAGGTCTTTATTCAGGAAAGGGAAGGAAATATAAAGAGGGGACAGATTCCTTACAGGAGCTGTTAAACCTATTTCTGCTAAGCATGCCAAGAAAAGTAATGCTATCAGCAGATGCTTAAGAAGAATATAACTTCTGTCTTGAGGTGGGCCATAAATATGCTTCACCCAGGAAAACTGCCATTGGAATTTTTAAATAGTGACATTAGATCTGCTAGAAGACAGAAAAGATCTATATCTAATGCCATAGGAATGTGATAAAAACAGTATGTGTGGATTTGGCTAGATTTGTCCTATCCTCAGAAACAAGGGTATTTGTCTAGATGGTGTTAATTGGAGTAGCATGAAAATATTCCAAAAATAAGTACCTTTTCTTTTTTTTTTTTTATTCAGGAAACAGTGTTTCTCTGAAGGAAATTGCTTTAGAAGGATTGACACTAATTTTCAATTACTTTTTTCATTCCCTGCTTCTATCTATAAGCAAAATGTTTAAAAAACAAGACTTCTTTACAAGACTTTGAAAGTGCATTTAGTTAAATTTGTGGATTTTTCCTCACTTTGGCCTCTGGAAAACCTGTGAGAATGGAGAAAACTCAGCTTCTTCCATGTGGATACTGGCTTCCCGGCTCATGTCACCTGATAAAAACAAACCTTTTCCAAGGGTAGCTTTATCTATGAGATCATGAATAATTAAAGGGAAAGATTTGCCTTTCAAAAATAAGTGTCCTCCACTTGACCATTTTTTTTGAACTGGTCAAGGATCAAATGAGAGGGAAAATCACAAATTCTGTGTGGGAATGCTTTTCTTCCTGAAAATACAATAATCGAAAAAGCAATCAGAGACCTCCTTAGTTTTCTGAGCAGTTCTAGTGTTATTATTTCCCTGAGTCATTTTGGAAGATTTTTCTCAGACAAGTGATGGGGACAAACCAAGCTAAATTTACTCCCAACACCTGTACAACATGGTAAAGAGCTGTAGGTTCCCTGATAGGCATCCAAGATAATTGCTAAGGCATCCCTTTTTTCCAGTGAAAGTCTACCCTGGCACCACAGCTTTCACCATTGAAACAAGTTTATCTGTCCCAGTGTGATTAAGCCCTTGCAAAGGTGGCCACGGTGTAACCTATGGGGCAAGGGCAGCAGAGGCAGCTCTGCCAGAGCTGATCCAGCAGCTCTGCGCACACCTCACACTATTCCTCCTAGCACTGGAGCCAGCTGGGCTTGAACATAAATTTCTTCTTCCTCACCCTCCCATGACACTCATTTGTGTAGCTGGTCTCAGCCCTGGCTTGCAGCTTGAAGGTGTGGGGTGAGAAGAAAGCACGGGTGCACCACAGAGTCTAAGGAACGCAGACTTGTGAGTGCTTTGGGATCATTCCCCAGCTGAATCTACTCTCTGTCTCCACACTCTGCTCTTCCACATGTTACGAATTAAAATTCTGCTGGGATGGGCCCTTCTGCCAGGGACTTGCTGTTTCCCCAGGCTGCCCATCCCCATGTCTTTGCCCCTCAAAGCACACAGGCTTTGCACTTGGCTATAGCCTTGGTTCTCTTTTCATCTTCACTTTATCATCCACAGCTCCATTTTGTAGTCAATACCTTCAGCCTGACAATTAACAGTTGCAATTAAGAGTTGCAGAGGTAGGTGTTTTCCCTCTGAAGGAACCTGCTGTTTTCTATGCTGAGCACAAGAAAGATTCCCACTGAGGGAGCTAATTTGTGCTGCTTAGTAAATGCAGCTGAATATTGTCATAGAATCATAGAATGGTTAGAATTGGAAAGCACCTTCAAGATCATCGAGTTCCAAACCCTCAGTCTTGGACAGGGACACTTCCCACCAGACCAGGTTGCCGCAAGCCCCATCCAACCTGACTGTCAACACTTCCAGGGACGGGGCAGCCACATCTTCTCTGGGCAACCTGTTCCAGTGCTTCACCATCCCCACAGCAAAGAATTTCTTCCTAATATCTAATCTAAATCTCCCCTCTTCCAATTTAAAACCATTACCCCTTGTCCTATCACTACACTTCCTGAACAAGAGGTCCTTGTGGAGCTCTCTTAGTATCCTGGAAGTCTGCTAGAAGGTCTCTCTGGAGCCTTCTTTTCTCCGGGCTGAACAGCCCCAGCTCTGTCAGCCTGTCTTCATAGCAGAGGTACTCTAGCCCTCTCATCATCTTCGCAGCCCTCCACTGGACCCATTCCTACAGGTCAATATCCTTTCTGTATTAAGGACTCCAGAGCTGGACACAGGACTCCAGGTGGGGTCTCATGAGCGCAGAGCAGAGGGGAGAATCACCTTACATGACCTGCTGGTCATGCTTGTTTTTGATGCAGCCCAGGATACGGTTGGCTTTCCGGGCTGCCAGCATGCACTGCCGGCTCATGTTGAGCTTCTCACCCAGGAGCACTCTCAAGTCCTTCTCATCAGGGCTGCTCTCCAGCAATTCTCTGCCCAGCCTGTATTTATGCCTGGGATTGCCATGTCCCAGGTGCAGGACTCTGCACTTGGTTTGGTT
>VXBW01007587.1:283242-343170 GCA_013400375.1 Thinocorus orbignyianus
TCACCTCCTTATTTTCCATGTGCCTTAGCAGAGATTCCAGGAGGATCTGCTCCATGATCTTGCCAGGCACAGAGGTGAGACTGACTGGCCTGCAGTTTCCTGGGTCCTCTTTTTTTCCTTTTTTGAATATTGGGGTTATGTTCCCCTTTTTCCGATCTGCAGGAATTTCACCAGATTGCCACGGTTTCTCAGGTATGATGGGAAGTGACTTAGCAACTTGGTCCATCAGCTCCTTCAGGACCCGTGGATGGATTTCATCAGGTCCCATGGACTTATGTATCTTCAGGTTGTTCAGGTGGTCTCGAACCTGATCTTGTCCTACTGTGGGCAGTTCTTCATTCTCAGAACCCCTGATTTTGCCTTCCATGACTTTGGTAGTGCGATTAGAGCCCTTGCCGGTGAAGACTGAGGCAAAAAAGTCATTCATTATCTCTGCCTTATCCATATCCTGGGTGGCCAGTTCTCCCGTTTCCTGCTGGAGAGGGCCCACAGCCTCCCTAGTCTTTCCTTTTTCCCTGACATATCTATAGAAGTTCTTCTTATTGTCTTTGATGTCCTTGGCCAGATTCAGTTCTCTCAGGGCTTTTGCCTGCCTGATATGGTTCCTGGCCACTTGGACAGTTTCTCTATATTCTGCTCAGTCCACGCTTTTTGAAGCTGCTTATCAGTGGAAATAATGCAATCAGGGAAATAATGGGGAAATAGTTACCCAGTAAAGGATTTTTTCCCCTATCCATTTTAAGGAAAGAGTTGCTACCTAAAAGGTAGGATATAAAGGTTATCCACAGAATACAACCATAGAAATAACACCACTAAGTAGATGGAGCATCAAAATGTTTCTGTTGAGTTCTCAAATCCTTCAGTGACTGATAAAATGGCAGAAGCTGGGAAATAATGTGGAAAGATGATCTGGACCTGAATGGAAAAAAAGAAATCTAAGATCTCTAAGGTCCCTTCCAACTCTAACCATTCTATGAATCTAAATCTGCAAAAATCAAAACAACCAGCCAGTGGCACAGAGTATTTTTACTGACTTCTAGCTCTTGAATTCAGACATGCGACTGGTGTCCAATAGTGACATTTTATGTCTTGAGCAGTGAATGCCAGTATGAAGTTAATAGTGAAAAATATGTATTTTACCAATAAGACTGTCTCAGTATCTGCAGGGGAAAATACATTTAGATACTACTCTGCTTGTTGCTAAAAGTGAACATTGCAAGTGAAACAAGAAAAGCCTCCAACAATATCTGTTTGGTGATGAGAAATGATTGATTTAATACCTGCTGGAATAGCTTCATAGACATCCCCAGGACAGCTGCATGGATTGTACACGATAGAGTTGTAGTAGTGTGCAAATAAAATAATGAAGAAATAAGGAAGTGTTATTGATGGAGATTATTTCTCCCCTTACTTGATCGTAACAGTTTTATATCTGTGTAAAAATGAATTTTAGTTTGTAATGTGATCTCTGGGAGTTGTATTTATTCTGTTTATTGGTATCAGGAACTTATTACTTCACATAAATTATTCATGTGAATTAGACATGCTTATGATACTCACATTATTTGTGTTTGGAGGGATGGGTAGCAGAAAGCCACCATAATACGTCTTTTTTTTTTTTGAGAAATAACACTTGGAAATCATGGGACATGAGAACATCCCAGTGTGATCAGCACCATGCTGCTTACCCTAAACACAACAAAATACTCTGGTCCCATAAACCATGAGGGTGTTGGGGCATCCTCACTATGCACAGTGGAACACAGTGCAGAGCCGACCTCCACAGAGCTCCATGGGGCACAGCAAGGACCCTCAAAGTAGCAAAGGTTAGAAGGGTGAAGAGTTTATCCCACAGCCTTTAAATGTGGAGGATTCTGTGCAGAGATGCCATTTAGGAAAAGATTTAACATCTTGCTGGACCATCTGTTCTTTAGCCATAAAAAAGGGGCTGGGTAGCTATTGCTCTGTGATCAGCAGGAGGTGAGAAAGATCAGCGTAGCAGTCCTCCCTGGTTATGAATTTGTAGCAGGGAAGTACAGCCGCTTCATTCACTGGTCTCCACTGGCAAATGCCAGGCTGGAGGAGCCCATTAGATGAGAAAAAAAACGCTGGGACTATGCCTGTAGCTGCTGCTTAATCCGCAGTTCACCCATCAGGGGCACATGTTGGGTTCTTGGCCTTGGCTACGGAGTCTTTTGCAAACCAATTAGTTTCTATTTCCCTCTGCAGTTGGTATTTGTCTTAAAAGCATATTTCTTTCATAATGTGATTGAATTTTGATTAAAATGCTCTTCAAGATTGGCTCTGATGTCTAGAGAGGGATTTGACAGGGGTGCTGCTGCAATGGATCCCGCGCAGCTGGAAGGGACAGTGCTGCCTGGCTGCTGCCTCATTCACCCTGGGTGCTGTTTCCTTCCCAGGGCAGCTGTTCCTGCACAAGCCTTCCCCCAGGTAGCTGCTGTATCATTGTCTTTTTGCAAGTGGTGATTCAAAAGACCTGGCTGACGTGCACTTTTTTTGGAGCATCCTTGGAACAACTGGGGTGTTTTTGTGTCCGTCTGAGCCACGTGCCTGTCCCCTTGCAGCTGGGCCTTCATTAATCATACTCCAGCAGTGATGCACTCAGCAAGCTGCAAAATGTTGCTGCACAGCCTGTCTTGCTATCTCTTTCGGAGCAAAGCTCGGAATTCCTTTGGTGCATCTTCCTCCAGATGCATTTTCTGTACGGCATCCAAATCTCGCACCTTCGCAGTGGTCTAAACACAACAGTCCTGTTCACCCTGGTTTGGGGGAAGAGCAGAGAGAGAGCCTTTGGTGGCTTCATCATAGGAAGAGAGTAGCTCTCTGTGAGCACCGCAGGCACCAGATTGCAGCACCAGGGGCTGGGTGTAAATTTTCAGCTGCCAAGTGGCTAAATCCTCCTCCAGAAACCTGGGAAGCAGCGAGAAAACTGGTCAGGTGCTCAGTGACTTGCTCTTCTCCACTGATAAGGGAAGAATCGAATACCCTGGCAAAAGCCATGTTTCACTGATGACGGAAAACAAAAGGACAGCAGAGGTAAAAAAACAAACTGTGCTATGCAGTAACCAGCAGCTTCTTTCTCAAAGCCCACAGGAATTGCTTAAAGTGCTGGTCTCTTCTCGCAGGTAATTAGTGATAGAACAAGAGGGAATGGCTTCAAGCTGCAACAGGGTAGGTTTAGACTGAACATTAGGAAAGAATTTTTCACAGAAAGAGTGGTCAGACATTGGAATACGCTGCCCAGTGAGGTGGTTGAGTCACCATCCCTGGATGTGTTTAAGAGTCATTTAGATGTGGTGTTGGGGGATATGGTGTAGGGGAGAACTTTGTAGAGTAGGGTAGATGGTTAGATTTGATGATCCCAAGGGTCTCTTCCAACCCAGATGATTCTATGATTCTATGGTCTTGATGAAGCAGCTGGTTAGGAAGCCACTTGCTTCCCTGTGGGGTGGTGTCATCCCACATGGCAAATCTTTGGCCATGCCAGGTAGCAAACCCCCAGGCTGGCTACACAGCTCCAGGAGAGTAAGCTGCCCACCACCCTCTCCTCCCAGTTACTCTGGGAGGGACAGTCTTCAGCCCCAAAGCACTCAACTACCTCACAGCTGAGCTGGAATGAGGCACAGTAGTCCTAAAAAACTGGAGAGACAGCAGGTCAGTTATAAAGGGCCAGTCCTGCAAGGCAGGCTCAAGTGAATGATACACATCTTAACTCATCAGGCACAAGGACTTAAATCAAGGTAGAGATGGCACAGGTGGGACTTGTGGAAGGAGAAATGGTAAACCCATGACCGCACAAATTACTTCAAGATCGTCTGAGATAACCACCTAATGGCAGCTCTCTTCAAGATAAAGAAACTGGGATGGGTGCACATGAGCCAAAAACCCATTAATAGGGAAATGCCAACTGGGGAGAAAGAGGTAGTGTGATTTCTGCATACAATATTAGGGAGAGCAAACTGCTGGATCTCTATCTGATATCCACATTGTTAAAATATGTTGTCAAGACAGAAAGGGTAGACAAAGACTTGCAAGGATGAGTCAAGGTTTGGAAAACCTGTCTGAGTGTGACAAACAGAAGGAACTCTGTCTTTCAGTTTATTAAAATGAAGTTTATGAATAATAGTCACAGCACAAAAATCCACCCATAGGGTGCAGATTACTGATAGCAAAACAATGTCTAATTTTGTAGATAAGGACAGATCAAGAGCCAGTGGTAGGAAATTGCAGGCATGGAAGACTGCGTCTGAAAATGACGCACAGACTGCAATTTATGATAATGCTAGCTGTTCAAGAAGTGCTGGACTTTTTTGCTAGAACCACTCAAAAATTAGACACACTAAAGCTATGATCTGCAGAGTCCAGGTTGGAAGGGCTGGATCTTGCACAGAAATACAGAGCCCTGTGGCTGCACAAAGTCTAAAGCAGTAGATTTTAGGATGCAGCGTGAGATTGCAATTTTAGGACTGAAATTTAGGATGTGTGCTCCGGTACTACACCCAGGGGCATGTTCAACACTCATGTTTTCTCGGGTGTTGCCTTAGTGGACCCTCATCCTTCAGTTTGGTCAAAGCAGGAGGAAATGCTAAGCCATAAGCTCATATTTCAGGCAGAAATAGCAAGGTTGAGCCGTGTGAGATATCAGGCTGGCCTGTACAGGTGTGCTTCTCGGAGTCACTAACACTGTCTGCTCACTGGGTGCTGTATGTCATTTCACAAACCATGAGAAATTAGTTCCTGATCAAAGATATAAAACTCAAGGGCAAATTAAGACCAAGATCACTGGTGCCAGTACTGTCCTTTCAAGAGGTAATTTGCATCCACAGATTGTCCCTTTCCATGGAGAAGGAAATTGCACCAGGAACAAGGAACATAGTGGAAACTTCAGTGGAAATTAGCCCAAGGACTGAGGACTCCAGAGCTGGACACAGGACTCTAGGTGGGGTCTCACAAGCACAGAGTAGAGGGGGAGAATCACCTCCCGTGACCTGCTGCTCACACTTCTTTTGATGCAGCCCAGGATACGGTTGGCTTCCTGAGCTGCCAGCATGCGCTGCTGGCTCATGTTGAGCTTCTCATCCAGGAGCACTCCTAAGTCCTTCTCCTCAGGGCTGCTCTCCAGCCATTCTCTGCCCAACCTGTATTTGTACCTGGGATTGCCACATCCCAGGTGCAGGGCTCTGCACTTGGTTTGGTTGAACTTCATGCCATTTGCATTAGTCCACCTCTCAAGCCTGTCCAAGTCCCTCTGGATGACATCCCTTCCCAACAGCTCTGGGCCAGAATCACTCATTATTAGATCACCTCTGTAATAAGTCTAATTGGTAGCAGCCCTCAATAGAGGGGCTGGACTCTTCTTCAGTTCATGCCTACTCTGAGGGTTCCACTCATGTTCCTAGAAATATCAATGATGTTGTGACATGTGATTTTGCTTGCATTTTCTTCTTTGCTAAACATTGCACCAAAGTATACTTCTCCATGATCATCCAAGCCATGTGCATCCTCTGAATCACACTACCCTCCCTCCCTCACTGCTCCAGGGAAAGGAGCTCAAGAAATAATTAACTTTACTGCTTCCTGTAAAATCACTTGTTTTTCTGGGCCCTGGAAGGCAGAAGCTGGCAACGTTGCTTGTATGTTAGTGATGGCTCTGGTCTTTCACCTGCTTCTGCTGTTTTTGCAAATGGAGGGCAAGACTGCCTTGTCTGATTGTCACGAACAGAGATATGCAAGTAATTGTTTTCTTAATTTGTCCAGTGATCCAGAAAAATATAATTGTTTGAGGTTGACTCAAACCCAAAACTTTACAGAGTTTTTGGTAACGTGTAACAGTGCCAAATGAAATGCTTCCTTTGACAAGAAGTGAATTGGTTTATCTTGAAGGAGTTTATTTTAATCAGATTTACAGGAGAGGGGAATTTTATTCCAGAGCTGCTCACCTGGCTTGCATTGGAGCTGGGATAGGAACCCAGCACTCCTGTGACTCAAGAGAGAGAGCTATAGGATAGGTAGATCAACCTACACTGGGCTACAGGGCAAGAAGGAGAGGACCTTATCTTTCTGAACACATCCAATATGCTAAGTTATTAATCCTAAGAGGCAGAGTCCTCCCTCCTGGTCTATGGACATGTGTCAGAGTGATTGGGACCCTGGCAGGATTCATCTGCCCAAATGTAGATACAGAGTAGAGATGTCTCCATCTGAGTAATCATTGAGAGTCCCGTTATGGTCAACGATGAGAAATAATCTCTGCCAGAAAGCCATCAATCTTGCTATCAGGTATATATCTAAGTAGGCCAAAGCAGTGACTTGCATGCTGAAACCTGTATTTTTTCTCTAACTTGGCCGTGTGTGCTTAGACTTTGGATGTATAAATTTGGGCTGATTAATTTCTCCTTTCCTTATTCCTCCCCTAGTTTTCAGCTTTACTCCTGAAACACCAGGTGCAGGACAGGGAGAGCACTGGTCAATGCCCCATCCCTGGGTTGAAGTGTGAGGGGTACAGTTTACCCCCACATGTACCTGGGTGCTGTGCTACCAAGCACAGACAGCACCTCTTCCAGCTTCACTTTCTGTCTATACTCATGTCGTTTTAATGCCTGCATCTCCTCAGGACTCCTGCATCCTCGTTTGGAGAAAGCTGCAGGGTTTTTTTTTCTCAGCTAGTACAATTCATGAATTTCAGTCATGCCTTAGGATGCTTTTCCAGCCCTGAGACACAGCCATTGTGGTGAGTCACAGCACTGGGATTGTGCCTTCCTCATCAAATGCTCTGGCATTTTGGGAGCTGCTGCACTGAAAGTTTGGAAAAGGAGTCAAGAAAGAAGTGAACATAGACCACTAGAGACGAAAACTTTCTTAGGAAGGCAGATACCCACAGTAGCCACCCATTCAGGTCAGAAATTCACCTTCCCACAGGCTGCGCTGTGGTCTTTGCTGTACAAAGTGAAACTGAGGCAGTAGAGCAGGGTGCTCAGGGCAGAGGCACTGCACAGCCGCAGTCCCACTCATAGGCATGGTTTGGAAGCTCCTCTTCTTCCTCTTCCACTTGGTGGCTGATTCACAGCATCCCAGCTGTGATTGTTAATTTTTCTGCCTGGAAGCCCTGGTTTGTCAGGGGAATTTGGAGCATGAATACGATTGTCTGCTCATGGGAAAGAGAAGTGTTTGTTTTAGCCTCTTCCCACAATAGTGTTAGGACTAGCTCAAGAAGCAGTGCTTACCCAGTCAGGCATTAGTCCCCTTTTCTTTAATTTTTCATTATCTTATGCCTAGGAAATGGGAAGACTCTTCTGCCTTCCTGTGATGGAAAGAAGAAATGCAATTTGTATTGTATTGTGAAGGCATCTGCTTGGAGACTGTCTTCCACAGTCTGGGATCTCTCCTTCCTACCCAAGATGCTCAGCTGTCCTTGAGAGAGAAGTGAAGGACACAGTGAGCAGAGCCAGTGGTGATGTCCATTGGCCTTCTCCCAGTGGTCTCCACCAGTGTGTAGCATATGTATTCTTCCATGTATTTTTGGTTCACCAACGTTTGGCTCAGTCCATACCCTTCCATGTCCTTCAGCATTTGGCTTCATACTTAAAGACCCCTAAATTCTCCCATTTTCCAGTAGGACCTCCCTTTATATCCATGAATCTCAGAAGACGGGCTTCATCAAGAAAATCCCAGTGGAGTGCTGGTCCATCACAACCATTCCAAGCACATGGTGATAGTGACTACACTAGGAGAGGGAGGACAGCAACATGACCATGAAGAAAGCACTCAACATTCTGGGAACTTAACAAGAGCAATGTAGATGTACAACTGGCACATGGCCCATTGGTAGCATGTGACAAAATATTAACCAACAGTTTTCCCTTGTGGCAAAGGCTTCTAACAGGACTAAATAGCTGAGTATGGAGAATGTCCCTACATGTGTCTTCCAGATCCCAGCACTGATTATTGCAGGTTTCATCACAAAAGGACTTAGCACTTGAAAGGGAGAAGAAAGGAAGAAGAAGAGATTCTGGCTAATTTGCTGACTAAATATTTACTAAAATAGATTGCAGCAATGAAAGTCCAAAGCTCCCCAAAGTTAGGATTCAAATTTGAGAGCTAGAAAATACAAAAGGAGAGGTTCTGGTGAAAACTTTAACTCTGTAGTAGCTTATGTACAGACCCAGATATTTTCACAGAATCTGATAATTTAATACCAAGCTAAAGCAAAACTGAAACTGAAATTTTGGGAAAACCACAAACTCAAAGAAGAATTTTTTTCAGGTAAAGTGAAAATTTGTTTGACAAACTACAAACATTTCTGTTTAAAATTACAACATCCTTTTTTTTTTAGTTTTTTGATTAACCTCAAACTATATAAAGCACAATGATTGAAAACCAAAGAATATGACATTGCCCAAGTGTCTTCAGTAAATGAACAAACTGCAAAATAAATATGGATTTGTGAAACATTTTGTTACCACATTTGCATTTTCATGACTAAAAGTATTCCTGCAAAATTTCAGCCAATTCCATCTCTAATATTCTGCCTTCTCAATGCAATCATTTAATACTGATTTAAAGTCTGTGAAATGAAGGATGGAGAGCTGATATTTCTCTGTAACCTTTTGATTTTCTATATTCTGACTTTGGTCCATTTGATCCGTAACATCCAGATTTCAGTAGCATAAGGGATTTTTTACATTTATTTTCATAATTTAATGTTTGTTTTAGAAAAAAGGAGGGGAGGAAAAGCTGCCAGGGCTTAATCATGCAGCAATCTTGAATCTTACCACGACCGGGGGAGGAAAAGAAGGTTTGGCATCTTTGCTGCAGTGCTAATTTGCATTGAGGAGGATCTTTACCCTTCGCAGCTAAAAAAGATGAAGTGCTAACTTCCAAAGTGACATTTTGGAATTTGTGTGGAGGTTCTCATGCTGCTGGGGCTGCATTTAACGCTCTGACTGTTTCTTTTATTAAGCCAGGGATGGCAAATTTGTCCAGACGAATAAATGCTGTGAGGGGAGGTGGTGATGATGTATAACTCAGGAAGGGAAGTTTATCCCCACAAATAAACTCATATGGTAGCAAAATCCATGACTGGAAACCTGGGAGGTGGGAGGCTCTGACCACAGAGATACATGTTCCTCAGCACCATTCTTCCAAGGTCCCCTTGTCACCCACCAAAAGAGCCCTTCTCACTGTTCTGGGCCAAAATCAAGAAAGACAAAAAGCTGCATTTACGCACAGGATGGCAAATGTTCTAAAGTCTACAGCTGAGGCTGTTCCACAGCTTAATTTCCCAGTGTTAGGACATTCTGCTTTGGCTCTGCTCAGGGTGCCTGCAACCTGTGTGACAGCTAAAGCTGCTTTTCGCCAAAGCATTACCCAGTAGCCATTCAGAGTGGGCACTGCAAAACATGTCCTTATTTTCCAGCTCTGCCTGGGAAAGGGTTAGATGCAGCTTTTATGGCTGGAATTTCAGACTGTGGTTTCCACTGATAGCATCCTGGTAAGTGCACATCATCATCATGCTGGCTTTCTGCATGGTGTTGCCTTCATGACACAAGGACTTCCGAGCTTTGTTGATCGAGCACATCTGGAAGGTTGTGTGTGTGTGACAGAGTATGGGCGCATGCTCATGTGTGTGATCACAAAGTGGGGAGATTCTCCCCTTCTCCAGTTCTGCTGCTGCAGTCCACTCACCCTGGCAGTCTCCTTGGAAATAGAGCAGGCTGAAGGCTCAGGACAGTGTCTTTAATCGTCCAGGTGGCTTCTTTCCAGTTACAATTCAGTAAGCATTTCTCTTCATTAAACATTAATGAGAAGCCTGAGTAATGGCTATCCATGTGATGCTTTGGTGCAGCTCTTGCAGCTCCCTGCTCGAGCTAGCCCAAATCCTTTATTCCAGTAGTTTGTGTAGAGTGTTCAGAACCCGACTCAGAGGAGCTCACGTTGAATAGAGCATGAAATCACTGTCATGGCAAGCAGTAAGCAGTCATCAGTTCTCCTTATTGCTCACAAACAGGTGCAGCAAGCTCCTCTAACAATGTTTATTTGTGGGTTACAGACTTTTGTGCACCAGAAAAGCATGGTCATGGGTAGAAAAGGAGCTCATAGCTGTGTTTTAAATGCTGTCTGATAGAAGGGAGAGTTTTTTCCAGCATTTGAAGGACATCCAGAAATCAAGGTACAATTACATTGTTTTCGATTACGGAAGTTAGAAAGACTCGCTTCCTCTAGTGGAAAGATGCATTCAGGAACAGTACTGAGATGGGCAGTTGTAGCTCTTGGATGGAGATGATGCATTCTAGGGCTGGAACAGTGCCAGTAGCCACAGAGCAGCATGGATCTGATCCATTCCTAGGACTAGATTTCCAATGGTGAAATGTGAATCACGTCCAGGGCTCTATTGCCATCTACCCTGAGAAATCACCAACACATCCTTCTGCTAATCAAGTGCAATGGTAGTGACATCTTTTCTTTTTCCCCTGCCTCACTTTTCTGGACCGGTTAGACCTTGTGAAGTTTCCCCTTCTTCTCTCTGCGCTCTGTAAGGACTCACTCACATTGGATCTGATGCAAATTCCACTGAAGTGGGTGGAAAGTCTCCATCTGGCTCATATAAATTTTAACAATCTCTCAACCATTAAAAGGGAACCAAAAAGTATGGGTAGGAAGAGACCAAGCAGTTCTGTTCCTCCTCAGAAAAATCTTTGCCCATGCTTTAGACCTGATCCATGAAATGTCCCTCCATTAGGAATGGACATGGGAGATCAACCCCAGGAAAGGGGCCTTCAGCCCCCCCAAACCCTCCTCTTCTTCCCACAGTAGGGTAACTTTAAGACCACAGGGCCCCCAGCTGCTAGAATAGCTGTATAGAGTTATTTGCACAGCCATCACAGTGGCCTTCTGATATCACAAGTTATCTCACTGCCTTCTGTTCTGGACCCTCTAAATTCTGGGCCCACAACAGTTGTGATCTCCTCTGCTCTGAGCCCCAAGCAAAGGGGACTAGACAACATGGCTTCCACCAGGCTGCTGTGCCAGAAGTCCATCAGAGGGTCCCAAAGGTTCCTGAGGCCTAGAGATAGGGTTTCTTCAGCCTGAGGACAAGAAGGCTGTCCGACAGGAGGTTGGAGATGAAGCCAGACCCTCAATAGCAGCACATGGAGAAGAGCAACAGGTCAAGCAAAGACATCAGAGGGACAGCTATTCCTCTGGAGAGGCAGAAGGCCACAAGTCTGTCAGAAGGAAGTCCTGGCCTTCAGCAGTAAGGCCTCTTCTAGCTGTTTCATGAGATCTTTTTAAGATAGGGCAATCAAAAATGTAAAAAAAACCCCAAAACCTAAAAAAGTAATAGTAAAAATGCTTTCCCTCTCGCTTGTTTGGTACTTTGGGAACTGTGTCTGGGCTCCTCTGTCCCCTCCTGGTGTAGGGTGAGGGCCCAGCCCTGGGCCCTGGGGACAGCGAGGGGCTGGGGCACAGGGTGGCAGAGGCTGAGGGAACCACCTTGGGTCCTGAGGGTGGTGAGACCCTGGCCCAGGCTGCCCAGGGAAGCTGTGGCTGCCCCATCCCTGGAAGGGTTGGTTCCAGACCAGGCTGGACAGGACTTGGAGCGACCTGGTCTGGTGTGAGGTGTCCCTGCAAAGGGCAATGAGGTGGACTAGGTGATCTTTAAATGTTCTTTTCAACTCAAGCCATTCTACGAGTCTATGATCCTAGGTGGCCATCTTCTCCTGATTGGCCTGAAAATGTTGCTAGGGGAGCTGTGTTTTCTTCCTCCCCTTCCTTTCTTTTTATATATCAAAACCAAACCCCTCTCCTCCTCCTTTAGTCCTTCATGTAGAAAAAAATAGTTGAGGATTAAAGCAAAATTACGATTTTTATATACCAAAAGATATAAGGTTATATTTGCTTTAGGAATAAAAGGACCTATTTGTTCTAGGATTAAAAGGATATAAGGATCCGCTTTAAAAAAGGATCCTCCTTTTAAGATTGAAGTATATAAGGATATACTGGTTTTAGGTTTAAAGGAAAATTAGGATTTTCAGATACCAAACCACTCTCCACCTCCCTCAGATGCTTTATATGTGTTGTGGTTTAACCACAGTCAGCAGCTAAGCACCACACAGCCATTCACTCATTCTCCCCCGGTAGGATTGGGGGGAGAATTGGATGGGTGAAAGTGAGAAAACTCATCAGTTGAGATAAAGACATTTTCACAGACAGCGCAAAAGCTGTGCATGCAAGCAAAGTAAACCAAGGCATTCATTCACTGCTTCCCATGGGCAGGCAGGTGTTCAACCATGCCCAGGAAAGCAGGGCTCCATAGAATCGTAGAATCCTAGAATGGTTAGAATTGGAAGGGACCTTCAAGATCATCAAGTTCCAACACCCCTGCCATGGGCAGGGACACCTCCCACTAGAGCAGGTTGCTCAAAGCCCCATTCAGCCTGGCCTTGGTGACTTGGTGACATCCATCACACCTAATGGTGACTTGGGAAGACAACCACTCTGAAAGTCTCCCCCCTTCCTTCTTCCCCAGCTTTATATTACTGAGCATGACATCCTGTGGTATGGGATGTCCCTTTGGTCAGTTGTGGCCAGCTGTCCCTGCTTCTTGGGCACCCCAAGCCCACTCAGTGGTAGAGTGATGTGAGGGGCAGAAAAGGCCTTGACTCTGTTTAAGCTCTGCTCAGCAATAATGAAAATATTATCATCAACACTGTTTTCAACACAAATCCTGGACCATCTGCTCCTTTTTTCAATGTTCTTTGGGAGGGACTCTCTCTCTCTATCAGGGAGGGGAGCCATAGGACAAGGCGTAATGGTTTGGCACTGAAAGAAGGGAGATTGAGATGAGATCTAGGGAAGAACTTCTTTGCTGTGAGGGTGGTGGCCAAGGCTGCCCAGAGAAGCTGTGGCTGCCCCATCCCTGGAGGGCTTCAAGGACAGGTTGGACAGGGCTTGGAGCAACCTGATCTGGTGAGAAGTGTCTCTGCTCAGGGCAGGAGATCGGACTGGATGATCTTTAAGGTCTCTTCCAACCCAAGCCATTCTATAATTCTATGATTCTTTAGTGGCATGACTCTTGGGTCCTTTGAAGGACTTTGACCATTTTTAGAAATACCATGACGGAGAAGAAGGCCAAGCACGCTGTGGCATC
Source organism: Thinocorus orbignyianus (assembly GCA_013400375.1). Classification (NCBI taxonomy): domain Eukaryota; kingdom Metazoa; phylum Chordata; class Aves; order Ciconiiformes; family Thinocoridae; genus Thinocorus; species Thinocorus orbignyianus. The sequence continues at coordinate 296,411 of VXBW01007587.1, forward strand.
GTGGAGACTGGGTTGCTAATACAGTATGTAAAAGCCGTACTAGCCCTTCACTTGCCACCTCAGTGTCCCTCAGCCAAGCTGGATCTGAATGAGACATACACACTATTTTGAGGCTGGGAAAATATCTATTTCAGATTTGTAGTAACTCCAGGCTCTGCTGGAAGGGACTGGTCACAGGAGGCGAGTCAAGGGGAAAAGGTAGCATTAGGGAAAGAATTACTTTTTACCCCCAAGGTTTTTTTGAATATATGCGGGGAAAGATTCAAAACTAAAAGACAACTACATAGCACTCCTTAAACTCTTTAAAAAGCTGCTGTCTGCCATATGCTTCATTTCCAAGCCTGGTCACCAGGGACTGGCAGGAAATCTAGGCAGATGATATAGCTTGCTTCTTTCATGTGTGGATGATTGAGGCTGTCCCAGGTGGCTGCAAAGGCCAGCTTGAAGGAGCTATTTTCATATGGCTCCTCACTGGGCATTTGGACTCACATGGAAAAAAAGGCAGAAAAAAAGCAAAGCCTTCTCTTCTGTTCAGTCCTCCAGGAGCTAATATCCTGATAAGGAGAGGCCATCAGGAAACCTGCTGAAGACCTGGAGGAGCCAACAGGTGACCAAAGTGTGGAGAAGTGCTTGTTAAGGTAACAGGATGGCAGAAAATCCCTGTTAGTTCTTTGCACTGGAAAATGCAAACAGTCCTTCACTGGGGCCTGTGGGTGTTGGGAAAGACAAATCAGAGGAATAACCTCAGACTGGTGTCAGTAAGGAGGATTTTAGACTGAATCGATAAAGTGAATAATGACAAATGGTCAGGACCAGCTGGTATTCATACAAGCATTGTAAAGGAGCTCAGATATGAAATTGCTGAGCTGCTCACCGTGGCTTGTAACCTATTGCTTGAATTGGCCTCAGTGCCAAAGGAATAGGAGGTGGCAAATATGATACCAGTTTTTAAAATGAGCTTCCAGGGAACCTGGGTGAGTACAGAGCAGCGAGTCCGGCTTCTGCACCAGGAAAACTGGAAAATGCTGTAGTGCAGAATGAATTAGTGAGTCACAAATGTACAGTGGAAAGAAACACTTCAGACATTCATCTAAGCTCTTTGAAGGAGCTGACAAGCATGTAGAGAAGGGTGATCCAGCTCGATTACTGCACACGGATTTCCCAAATGCATCCTGCATGCCTGCTCATTAGGAGCTCCTCAAGAACTGGCTGCCTTGGCATAAGTGGGAACACATCATAGGTTAAAGGAGAGGAATAAAAGAGCAGGAATAAATGAAACTGGTTGCCGGTAGAGTTCCCCAAATGTCTGCACTGAGATTTGGGTTGTGTAATGTTCCTAAACTACCTGAAAAAGGAGCAAATCAAAAGGAGATGACATTTGCATGTGATGTGCTGTTACTGAGAAGAGTCAAATCTGAGACTAGCCATGAAAAAATGCAGCAGCAGTATCTGACAATATAGAAGGGTTGGGAGTTACAAGGCACATATTAGTGTTTATAAATGCAAAAGAGAGCACATAGGGAAAGCAGTCCTCTCCACTTTAGTACTATGGCAATCTCTTACAGGTCAAGGAGAAGAGCTTGACATAGCTGTGAAGGCATCGGTGCACCCTGATCAGCAGGAAGCAAAGGGCACTTGGTGAGTGTGAGGAATAAGGACCAGAGCAGAATGAAGTGAAACACCCAGGGATCATTTGCACCTTGAATTCCACGTGCCTTTCTGGTTATCTCATTTCAAGAAGACTACAGTAGAATTAAAAAATGTTCAGGAAAGGGCAGTGAATATGAACAAATCTTCTCTTACACGGGTAGGGGATACTCCAGCTTCACAAAGAAGGGATTAGATGCCTGTGTGTAGAGCATGGATGAAGCTGAATAGGGAAAATTCATTGCCACCAGGGGTTCTTGGGGCATTGTTAGTCCAAACCGCATATAGTAATCTCAATGTTTTCTTTTTGTTTTGTTGTGGTTTGTGGTTTTGTTTTTCGGTTTTGAGGGTTTTGTTTTGCATTTGAAGATAGGATCCAGGAGGTATCTGGAGATATCTCCAGTAAAGATTCATGTATCTTTGTCATCTGGGACCACCCTTCATAACCATGGGAAACACATTGGCTTGAAACATGAATCACCAGTTCTTCCTTCAAGCGGGAGCAGCTAAGCAGGACGCAGACATGTGAAAACCCTGGAGTCCATGCAATCTGAGATGACCTTTTCTGTGGTTTAGCTGCCTGGATAAAGCTGTGTTCCTTGAAGCCAAAGCAAGCAAACTCTTTTTTTTATTGTTTTGGGTTTTTTTGTTTTGTTTTGTTTTGGTTTTTTTTTGGTATGAGGAACGTTCTCACTTTGGCTCCATCACCAACACAATCTATTCCATGGTCTTGATGTATCAGGTGGAAGGTGATAGTCATGTGCAAGTGGTAATATCCCAAAGCCATTGCCATCCTTCAGCTCAGGGGAGCAACTTTCCAAATATACGAGATTTTCCTTTCTAAGGCCCAAGGCACCTGTGGCAGTCAGAGCAATTAAAGCCAGAGGGCATGGGCAAAATCCAGCACTAAGGTGCTGAGATATTCAAATTGCCATGTGTCCACTGCCATTACACCATGTAGCACCCCAGTCCTGGGACACACAGCACTGCACAGAACTATTGTGATAGCAGTCAGGGTCTTGCAGAAACTGACACTCAATCAGACTGAACTTGTGCTGAATGGGATTCCTGGTAAATACCCAGATAAGGAATCTCATTAGCAAACACAGCACGTTACCCCATCAGCAGCAGTAGCAAACACAGCAGTCGCTTCGTGCGGATGTCAGTTTAGCTGCTTAGCTTTGTAACAAATATACCACGGTTCATTATCTTTTATATGAATCCACTTCTCCAGTGCTTTTAAGACCTTTGCTATTCGCTTTTTGCTCATGCGGCACCTAATTCTCCAATTATAAATTTGTATTGGAGCCCCTGTACACAAAGCCTGAGGCCAAAACCCTCTGAGCAGGGCAAGGGGTTCCCAGACGACCAGATCTTCGCCTTTGGCAAGGCTTCTTTGTAAAGTCTTTGGTGGCAGCATGAAAGCGTCATCATTTTCCTCAGCATCACCCAACTCTTTTTCATGACAAATTGAGGATGATTTTGCTCTCTGAAAAAAGTCGAATTAAGAACTGAGCAAACAGTCCCTTTGATGTTAAGGAAACCCGAAATGTTGCATGTGGAGAATCCATGTGGGTTCTGCCTAGGCATTGCCACGGGCATCTTTGTCCATAGTGTTGGTGTCCTGGGAACTCAGTCTGGGTATTATGAGAACTGGGACAGATTCAGATGCAGAGATCAGGGAAACCTCTGAAAAGCCTAAAAATTGATTATACAGCTCTCCTAATTGTGCCTATAGTGTAAAGTGGTCTGGTGTTTAACAGGCATTCACCCAGAATAACTAGCACAGCTCATGCGTTGCAATGCACTGTCTCAAAGTTGTGCCAATCAAACATTTATAATGTGCTGCCAATTACTCTGTACACAGAACAGTGCCCAAAGATTTATAGCAAAAAACAGTTCCTTCAGGCTTTTTCCATTAATATGCAACTAATTTGATAATGATCAATATTTGAGGGAGACTATTATACTCGTTATAGCTCCAAGTCCCAGCAAATATGGTAAGTCCACTTGCCTATCTGCAGTCTACCGAGGTAAGAATTTCTTCATGCTCAGAAAAAGAAAAAAAAAAAGGAAAGAAAAAATAGGAAAAGAAAAGAAAAGAAAAGAAAAGAAAAGAAAAGAAAAGAAAAGAGCTTGGAGGGGATAAAGACCAAGAACTACTTAATGACCTCTTCAGGGACCACAAGCGTTTCAGAACAAATTCAGCATCAATTTCTGTGATGTGCAGAAAAGGGATTGGAGGGGGAAGGGGAAAAGGGTGTCACATGAAATGTGGAGAGAAAGGCAAGCATTTTATGCCCAGACTGTTTCTGGACAGAAAGTTGGATTCTTGACTAAACCAAATTGATTCGAGAAAGTACCTGATTCCTGCAGGGATATAAAATCACATTTTCAATTGAAATTTTTAGGCAGAAAAAAATTGAGACTTTTGATGAAAAGTCAGCTCTAAGAAATAAGATTCTATCTGCAGCTATTTCCCTCCCGATCCAATATTGTTACAGCTGGTTAATATTTCCCCTGTTAACATATATTGATGAAGAATTGAATATTTTTTACTAAACTACTTCTTTTTTTTTTTTTTTTTTCCCCAAAGTTTCTCCTCATGCAGACTGTTGAACTTTTAACCAAAATATTTCAGAGAAACACCCTTTTTTAATTTTTCAATGAAGAATGGAAAATGCTTAGGGAAACATTAAAATCACTTTCCATGGACATTTTCATTCAGAGAAAACCCATCACTCAACCAGCCCTGAAAGCAAAATTTCCCTAGCTGCTTATGCCTCTCTAGGCTGTATTTCTCTAGTTGGTACTGCCTAAAAACCCCCAAAGTTCTGGAGACTCATTGTTCCAGGCAAGTCCTGATGGACTCACACACAGTGGTGGATCTCCCATAGCTTCTTGAATGCATGCAGGAGGCAAACGCTGCACATTGCAAGGCTGGAGAAGATGCCTTTGCAGCAAGTCACAGGAGGTGATTCTCCCCCTGTACTCTGCACTTGTGAGACCCCACGTGGAGTACTGTGTTCAGTTCTGGAGTCCTCAACATAGAAAGGACATTGAACTGTTGGAACAGGTCCANAGGGCTGTGTGAGTGTACAGCTACATGTTTGGCAGATGCTTATCTGCCTGTGAACAACTGCAGGGTCTCATTTGGTGCTCCAGCAGCTCTGGTGTTCCATCCCCGAGGAACTTGTTTAACGCACAAGTCGATGAGCAAAGGATAAAAGCAAATGAGGCGTGTGAAGACACCACAGCTTCATCATGGGTTTATGAGTTACCAGACAGCAACTTGGTTTATTGATTTCTCTGGATTACTTACCCTTTGGCCTGCCAATATGGTCAGACTCCATTCTGGTGGGCAGTGTAGCAAAGATGGTTTGAAGGACCCGTCTGATATGCTGGGATAAGGGCGGAAAGTCAACAAACATGGGAGAGAAAAGGCAAAATGCTCACAAGTACCTAAAGAGTGCATTGAAGGAGAATAAAGCCAGACTCTTGTCAGTTGTTCCCAGTGACAGGATGAGGGGCAACAGGCACAAGCTGGAACACGGGAAGTTCCTTTCAAATATGAGAAATAGGAGGGAGCCTTGCAGCAAAATCAATTAATACTTGAACAAGTCAGCTGCTATTGAATGAGATTTGAATTTCACACCATTGCTGGAAACCTCAAAATAAACCTTTCCCCTTCCCAGTGCGTCAGAAATTCTGCCTTACAAGGAAATAACGCCTGCTGGATGTTGTGGGGGCAGAAAAGGGAGAGAAAATAAGCTCCAGAGCCCCTCTCCTCCTGCACCTCTCTAGCCTTTTATTTCGCTCTAATCCCCAGGCTGTGCTGGAATTGGGAAGGGCTGTTTTCACCCAGCCTGTGTCAGGAGGGAGGAGAATTCCCATGGGATGAAAAGCAACAGAATTACAATTTCTGATTCACTGCCTGCAGTCAACTTGGTGTCCTGCTGCTTGTTAAGCTGAGGGGGGCAAAGTGGGGAGAAGGCATCTGGCTAGGTGTGCTCCCTGGGGAGGTTTCTGCCCTGCCTTTCCCGGTAAACGCTACTGCAGAAAATACAGCTCACAACCTGGAGGCAGGGGATGGTGGTGGGAGTTCAGTTCCACTGATGGTTTGGGCAGACTGAATTTCAATCGGCATCAGCTGCTGAGCAGAGCAGGGGGATGTTTATAATGGGATTTAATGAAGCAGAGAATCAGCGTTGTCCTCCACATCAAAGGGGTTTCTATTTACAGGGGAACGCAAAGCTTTTCATTACCAAATGAGTGCGGAAATACCTGCCTAATAATCCTCGGCACTTATTGAGCATTTCCCAACTTCAAACAGCTTTTCCAGCCCCAGAGAAAAGCCTGGCAGTGCTGCCCAGAGTCGTGAGCATTTCCCATTCCATTTGCGCCTCGGCAGTGGCAATGAGGCCAGGGATTGCAGCCGTAGGGCACCCCGGCTCACCCACTGATGTTAGCCCATCTCAGGAGAGCCTGAGCCCTGCTCACTGCTCCATCTTTATCTCCATGTATCTGTTGGGGCACAGTCAGTGCTTACAGCATCACAGAGCTTCCAGTTTTAGCAATGGATGCCTGCAAACCTGTCCATCCATGATCTGCTGAGTTCCTGAATTTCTGCTGCCATGAGATGCTTTGTCCAGGGGTTCTTCTGAGGGTTATGTAGCCCCTAAAAAGGGCTGTCCACCTAAACCTCTCCTATGAAAGAAGCATTAGTTCCAAACCTCCTCCCTCTCACCTGGATTTGGTTTCTCCTCACATACCTGCTGTGGGCATATCTTCCTGAAGCCCTACCTGGCTTTTGTGTCCAAAATCTCTTTTCACCATCTACTTGATTTTTCATTCATCATTCCTGCACGGAGGACAGGGACAAAGACCTTCCCAGTGTGTACAGATTCCTTAGTACACACTGGTCCATTTAGCTCCACAGCAAACCTGCACCTGGACCACAAGTTTTTCTTTCTCTCTGTCCTCAGCTTCTGATCCACCCATTATTGCTGTTTCCCTGGCCTCCAAACCACTTTCTTTTCTTTCTCCTAAGCCATTTTCCCAGATCCAGCTTATCTTAGTTTCAGCAAAGCCAGAACCAACCCAGGTTGCTCTTGTGACCTGTGATTAGTTTTCGTTTTGTTTATAGCTCACTTACCATGTACAGACTGAGCTGATGATTCTAATGCATATATGTAAATAACATAATTTTTACCCATTTGTAAAAAAATTGGAAGTTCTCTGAGATTGTGGAAAATCTCCTCAATGGATCTATAGAACTGAGAGAATTAATTACTTCTGTATTAGGTTATTCCTGGAATGTTTCCGTCAAATGCAAAGGAGCTAAACTGATAAATTTACTCTCTATGATAAAAATGAGCACACAAGTGGTCCCACTTACCATGCGCTTCACCACACTCCACTCCACACCCTGCCCTGTGTGCAGGCGGACCCATGGAATGTATCCTCCATCCCTTTCCACATGAAAGGGCCACAGGGTTCCTCCCCTGCCTCCCCATCCTCCTCTGTGGGAAAAATCTAGTGTCTTCTAGCAGCGTTTTTTCCACTGTATTTGGAAGCAGATGCATTTTCTGCTCCTCCTGCCTTGATTCATGCTCATGAGTCCCTCTGCACTCTTTCCCAATCTCCTCATAGCTAATATTACTTATATCTGCATCCTCCCTCCTAGGTCTCGTTTACCCTGCCAGGCTGTGTGCAGTTGCAGATTGGATGGATGGATGGATGGGTGAATGGATGGGGCAGGGGTAACAATGATCATCATCTGTGCTCATGATGCCAGTCTGCAGTTCAACCACCACTTTGGTTCTCAAGGAGGTTGACTTGGTGCCCAGAACATCAGCTTTAGCAGTTCCAGCAAAGTCATTTTCCGAGCATCTCACACTGAAGTTACATGATTTGCTGAAATGGAAGTGAACCAGCAGCTTCCCATGACCTGTATTTGAAATGGCAGCCTGGAAAGCACAGACAACCTGTCTGCCTATGGCAGAACAGTGCCCTTCAGCAGTGTGAGGACCCCTTCCTCCCCCCAGAGCAAGAACTCTCCCACGGGGGTCTTGGCGACCCACTGGATGAACAAGTTAACCACAAACCTCGCTTCTTGCATGTCAGCTGGTCACTTTTGGCCAATCCATCGTTCCCTTAATGGTGATTTATTTCACAACATCTCAGCAGAGGTAATTTCCATATGGCACACACTGCCGGAGTGGGCATTTTTCATGATATTTAGAAGCCAAGTCACTTCAATTTGCATAATATTCAAATGATTTCTAAATGTTGAAAACAGATCACAGGAGAAAAACAAAAAGGTTACTCATAAATTCCATGTCTTTTCTCCTGCCTCCAGCTGCAGGGAAGCTGGTCAAGATACATATGCTGCATCCTGGAGTACTGCTGGGAGAGCATTGAGCGTATCTGAAACCTAACCTGGTGGAGAGGGGAACGTGCAAGCTCACCTACACGTGCAAAGCAAGGGGATGTCCGTCAGGGTGCTTCTACCAGTCCGAAAGGTTGTTTTGATCTGAGAATTTAGCACTGTTCCTTCTAGTCCTACAGTGATGACATGAAGTCCCAAGGGCATCTGTCTGCCTCGACAGCCTCATCCTTTTCTTGGTTTGTCTGGCCAGCCTCTCTGGACTGTGAAAAGAGAGATGGGAGATCTGGCTTCCCATCTTACGGCTTCTGCCCATGTAGGTAACATCCCCATACGCATAGGGTGAGGACTCCCCTGGTTACCACTGGAGCTGCCAGAGAAATTTGGCGTAATCAGCACAGGATCTCCATTAGGGCTAAGTGCTGCAGTTGAGATCCCAGCCTTGCTCCCTGGGGTTGATCTCTGCAGCAGACCGTAATCTGTGCTTCAGCCTATCTTTCCTCTTAAATTCATTCCAGGATGGCTCCTCACTGTGCATTATTTCATCTTAAATAACCCTCTTCTCTTTGTTTACCTTTGACAAATATTTGCAGCTTTAGTAACTCAGATCCTTGGGAGGGATTATGCAAAAATCACTATAGCCCTCTCTGCCTCACATACAGTGTTAGTATCTTAGATCTAGTAACAAGTTCAGGCCTTGCTCCTGCAAAGCCTTTAGCTATGCTTTACTTTAAGAACGACGCACACTCCTGGGTGCCTCTGATTACCCATGAAAGCTCTGTGGCACTGGGAGATACTGGGCAGAATTTATCCCTTGATTTAGCTGAAATTGTATAAATAGGAAGGCAGGAAAAAAAGACCTAGTATATTTATACTGCAAATTCTTTTCATCTCATTGGCTTTGAAATAGATCCAGGGTTTGTTTACTTTTTAATTTTTCCATTAAAAATATATATATGATTCAAGGTTGAATTTTTTTTCCCCCTATCCCTCTCCCCATCATGCCTGGATTTTAGGCATTGTTCCACAGCTGGTGGAAGAGGGCAGCAGAGCACGTTAGCTTCACCAGCCACCAGGAAATGTTCTCAGCTAGGGACTGGGAACCAGGGCAAAAAAGTGGGAGGCAGGGTGTAAGCTGTGATTCATTACTGCTGGAATGGGAAGCACCTCTGAATATTATCTCAGAATCGTCTCTGTTCTTCTGTAGCATAAATAACTGGCTCATCCCTAATGACTCCGTTCTTGTTAAGAGGAAGCTTCATTTGGGAGCTGTATGCAGCCACTTAGCATGCAATCTGCATCTTGCTGACTGTGAGTCGGTGTCTCTTTGATCCCAGAAGCCATAGAGGATAGTGCTGAGCATGAGAACCTGCATGCAATTCCCTCCCAAAGGACCTCAAACCTGCTCTGTCCTCTGGAAGGTTCATTGGTGGGGTGCAAGGAGGGGTGCTCAGGGTCACACCCCTGGGCCCTGGTCTAGCAGTAAAGTGCCAAGATCCTAAAAGCTGGTCCGATGCCTTCTTTATCGCCTGCTTTCTGCATTGAGGAAAAGTGGGGTGCCGAGCCTGGGGGATAAGCCCTGTGTCTCCCAGCTGAACTGATGGATGAGAACATGTCCTCTAGAGGAAAATCACTTTGAAGATCCCCTTGGGTTTTCTGTGTCCCAGACACATGGGAATGATGCAAAAGGCACCTTTGCCATCACACTGATATGCAGTACCAGAGTGGTGCCCAAAAATATGTTGAAACTGCAGCCCTGTCCAGGCAAAGACAATCTCGCTGCACTCTGTGGCTCACTGGCTGCCATCATCTCCTCATCTCTTTTTTCCATACTTGAAGTTCTTTGGAGAGGGAGCTGTCTTGTTTTGTTTATTTGTTCAGGCCCCAGCATAGTGGGATCTTGGACCATGATTGGGATGCTTACATGTTCCATGAATACAAATGTAATTAATTATGAAAATAACCAGTAGGAAGCCAGAGCTCATTGCTAGAGGGACTGATTCATGACAACAATGTTTCTTTTATCCATTTCAAACTCTTTTGTGCAGGAAGCAGCTCTGTCCCTGGCATGGATGTCCAAAAGAGAATCAAATGACATCCCACTTGTCTGCCTGGTTGAAGGTTCTCTTGAGCAAAGATCCTCAGTGCTCTGGAAGAAGGCTGCAGAAGACTGAAGGGTCCCTTTGGTATCTCTGAACTGGGCAGGAATGAACTATGGGACTTCTCATCAATCAGCCATCATGCAGGGGAAATCTAGTGTCTTCTAGCAGGCTCTTTCCACAGGAAACTGCCTTTTAATTAGAGGATAGCTAAGTGCTACCTTGTGATCTACGAGGTTATGCATATTTAATAATGCCAGCTCCCATCTGCTGTTGCCAAGTGCTGTGTTTTAGGAAGCGCAGACCGGAAAGTCCCTTTTGATGTTTCTTCACGCTGGCTGTTCTTAGAAACAGGGAGAACACAGCAGCTCAGCAGCTGGGGATGCTTTAGCCATTCCTAAAATTGGGATAAACCATGTTGTGCAGGGAGATGCCTCACCTGGCTGTGCAATGCATTGATCTGGCTGCTTTGTTGGTGGGGGAGCAGATCCAGCCGGAGCAGGCATTGGTTCAGAGCTGTGCATGCTCTGGATGAGGAGCAGGACTGACCTGGAGAGGGAAGAGGAAGCAGGACACTGCCACTGATTCTCTTGATTCAAATACAGTTAAAAACTCTGCTGAACTCTACTAGCAGATTCCCCTTTTTTGGTGCTGGCGGGAAAATAGATTAGTTTGAGTCTGTTTGAGGAATGGCTGGTCCAGTTCCTCAGAACAGTGACCATCTAAACATTTCCATCAGCTGTATTGTCACCTTGGGTGACCCAGCAACAGCAGAAAGTGTCCAAAAGAAGTGCTGAAGCCTTTCCACCAGGTGCTGAGCACAGCAGGAAGCACAGAAGATTTATGTCCATCACTGAGCACTGCAAAACCAAGTTTGTCCACAGTCCTGCTCATGTTCTAGCCCCAGAACAGTTTGAGGTATTTTTCTCTCTGTATTTACTACTTCCTTTTCTACTTATGTTCCCCATCTAGCTCTCTAGATATTTCCATCTCTACATCCTCTTCCATTTCTTGATCCTCCCTGAGGCATATTGCAATTTTATATCACAGTGCTTTGGCACTTCACCCTCTGCAACTCAGTATCTTTGTTTTTCCTCCTTGGATGTCAGGAAAGGACTCCACAATGTTCAGGTAAATTTCCAGTTCAGGGAGATTCCCATAAAGGAGGAAAACTTTCCAGCTGCAGATGAAACCACAACTTGGAGCTTGAAGGTACTGAATGAGCAAGCAGGACCCAGCAAGAACAAATCTGACTGCTTTAATTTTCACTGTCTGACATGAGGAAAATGCAAAAAGATAATAAATAGCTGGAAAGCAGGAGGTGTCAGGCTTTCATAGACTTCTGCAGCGTGGTGGTAGTTAACACAGGCAAAGCAAGAAGCATCACATCCCTGTGGTGCCATACCAGTGTCCTGTTCCAGCAGAGACATGTGGCCTTGGAGGTGCTCTAAGTGGGACACAGGGATCATTTCAGGTGACAGAAAGATGGCTGGCACAAGCACTTGTCCTACGAGTCTCTCTTCCTGGCACAAGAGGGAGCAGGTACAGGTTTGAGCTGACATGACCTGCAGCAGCCCTGCAGATGCATTTGTGACAACAAGGACCAGCCTGGTACCAGTAGCTGGTGGTCCCTGGCTCCCCAAGGACTCATTCCACTACAGCAGCACTGCTTGTGTTGTTGGTGCCTCCTTCATCCTTTGCCTTCAGAGCAGGACAGCAACACCTGCAAGTCAGTGAGTATCCAGAGGGAGATGAGCAAGGACAGCCTCAGCCTGTCTTCTGCTCCTCAGGATGCCTGCCAGGAAAATGGTCGCTCCTGAGAGGGACTTCACCACCACCAAGTTGTTGTTCCCTCTTAGCCAGGCTCCAGGAATAAGCTCAAATCATTCCTGTGCAGAGAGGCTTAGCAGGGCATCCCTGCCCCCAGGAACCATGGAGTACCAGCAGCTCAGAAGAAACAGATGCCTAATTGCTGTAGCTCTATCCATTTGGAAGTACAGGCATGAGCATCTCTTCAGCTAGCCAAAGGAGGGTGCCTGCAGGCTTTATTTGCAGGAACAGAAGCAGATTTTGGATGGGATGGAGACAGTCAACAGGCTGATCAGTGAATTTGCTAAATAAAATATTTTTCTTGCTAGCCTTATTTGTTTGTTTTTTTTCAAAGTGTCATGTCTTGCTGGAAAATCTCCATTAAACCTGAACTGGGAAGACTTTCAAGGTCTGGAATGGGATCTCAGATCAAAAATGATGTGCTGGGGGTCAAAAATGTAAGTATCTTGTGCAGGAGATTTGCCATATAGTGGGTACAGTGGGAGCTTTATGCTCTAGTCTCTTCTGCAGGTTTAGAATTTAGACCTCTTGAGTCCTATGTCAATGCTCCAAGCATCAGGTAAGATGTTGCTGTTGTTCTGTTGCTCACTCACTGAAAGTTTGCTCCTGGACCAGAGAAACTGTTTTCCCATGAAAGTTTCATTGAAATCAATGTGTTCCTGGGGGTAAAAAAAAAAAAAAAACCAACCAACCAACCAAACAAAAAAACCCAAACAAAATGGTCTTTTTGCAAAACAAACACACTGCATCAAAAAACAATTTAGTACATAACTCCTGCCCATCCTCACTTCTCCATTGCCCTCCAGTATCCTGCTAGGCTCTTGGAACTAAGCCCAAGCAGCAGGATCCTGAAACCAAGCTGTCCATTTCCTAGATTCATGCCCCTGACCCTCTCTTCCTTTCCATTGCAGAAGGAAGGGTTGTTTCCCCTCTCATTCTGCGAACTTTTTACCTGGAGAAAATGTTGGGTGAGAAGAGACCTGTTTCTATGAATTGTAGGCCCATCTGCCCATGGGTGCTGGCACCAGGGGGTGAGAGGGAGGAGATGCCCCAGGGATGCTGCCGGTGCTGAACCGCACATCATGACTGGGGACCGAGTGCTTTGCAGCTCTCCTGGCTGACGTGCAGCTTCGTGTAGCAGCTCAGAGCTTCCTCTTAGCCCACTCTGGGTGGGAATTCAGTTAATATTTCAATAACAAATCTCCTAAACTCAGGCTCCCTGTGGGGCTGGCATTGATCACTGATCCTCAGAGCATCATTCTTTCTTCCTTCAAATCTTCCCTAGGCTGGAAAAGTGGCTGCTTATTGGTATTCAGAGGCAAACATCGCAGTCTTTTAAATGCTGCCAGGCTTTATGAAGAGCTGTTAATGAAATTGATTCACCCAGCAGCAGAAGCAAACTGAAGTGCAAAAAATGGCTGGGAGGAGGCAGAAAGGGTATTTCTACCCAACCGAGGGCACCCAACTGTATTTCCACCCTACACTGTCTCCAAGGTCTTGGCGTAGGATTGTTCAGCAACAAGAATTTCAAGGCCAGATTGTTGGGGTTTTGCACAGGAAAAAACAGTTTATGTTGCAGATCTGTACAAAGAGCTTGACCAGAAGAATTTGGATTCAGCTATCTTCAATCTTCAAGATCTAGTTCCCAGAGCACCTTTTACTTAGCAGATGATCTCTGGGAGCAAGTTTGCAGCCGTCCATAAAAGTTTTCCATTATCTGGGCAGATTTCTCCTAAAGAAGAATAGGATCATGGCTGAAGGAGTAAAGACGCCAGATACTACAGCTGGGGCAGGGGATTGGGCACCTTAACATGTTCATCAGTACAGAGCACTGTAGCTGAGGACCCAGTAATACCACAGTCTGTGCTGTTTTCTCCACATCTCTGCCTTTGTAGGAAGCATGTCACATCTACCAGTGTACTGTGGAACCCTGGTACCATGGAGGGACCTTCATGGCAGTTTAGTCAACAGTGTACACTAGTTTCCAGGATCCCAAATTTTTGTCTTCGATACTGCAGAGTCCAAGAAAACCTAGTCATTTCAGAGAGATCAACTTGGAAAAGCAAGTCAAGATAAAAAAGGCATCCTAGTAATGCCTGAAATGAAGACATTTCCTAGGTGTTGACAGCAAGGAGGAGGAAGGAGGTATACTTGGCTCCCAGCATCTGGAAAAGATATATGAATATGGTCCCTTTCCTCCTCTGCAAGGAAAAGTGATATAGGTTCCCCTTCACTGTGTTTTCTCATCATGGCTTTTCTTGGGGTCTGCATGAAGAGCACGTGGGGGTCTACCATAAGCAGCAGCTCCTCAGGGTGACGGTCTGAAGTGCAGTTTCCCGAAGGGCCATACAATGCTCACACCCCTCTAGGATGTAGCTGCTCTTTCCAGGGACTGATGACAGTGCCCCCTGCGCTGTTACTACAGATAGAGCTTCAGTCCCTCCTAACTCCTTGGGCTGAACATGCTGTATGGGTCACAGACACTTCTGTTGGGGGGGAAAACAAAAGAATGACTGCCCTTCTGGTCTATGCCACACCATGGCCTCTGGAAATGTCACAAATTTTTAAAGGAAGCTGAAAAATAATGTCCTAGTAAGCAGGGATATACTGTGTGTCAGTAGAAACTCATGTTGCGCATTATGTTCGTATCCTTTCACTGTCACAGTCTGGGTAGTGCTTGCTGTCTTTGACATTGGCATCATGGTGCAGTCATTACAGGGCTCTTGCCTGACAGTTGTTACGTTTTGGGAGCGAATTACTTGATTTCTTAATTTGGGAAGTCTTTTGGGATTTGGTGGCTGAATGGCTATTGTTTACTTCATCTCTGAAAAGGACATCAGTGAACATGCTCACAGTGCTGGCCTGGGAGATTTACTTGGACATATGGCACTGCAACACAAAGAGGCTGGGAAGCCACAAAGCACAGAGTGACTCATCCTACTTCACAAATGACTTTCAACATCCTCAAAGGCCCCCATTTCTTGTCTTGACTTTGGGAAGGCTGAGGTTGTTTACATTAGGGTAAAATCCCGAAGAAGAGTCACGAGGAAGATGAGGCGTTTGAGCCCTTTCACAAGGTGAATCCCTGCAGTCAACCCTGTTCTCCTGCCTCCTGAACCTCACAGTAACATGGAGGTGCCTTGATGGCCCAGCCACTCTGTTGTGGGAGGGCTGAGATTCAGGAGTTAAAATCAGAAAAAAGAAGAAAAAAACCCAACTTTCCAAGGGGTCTGCTGAGGGTTCTATCCCTTTACCAGCCCTGTGCACTGTATCATATCTCTGCAGGGTGACCTGGTCTGGGATCTGCACCAGCCCTTGCTTGTGGCACCGATATAACACCCCCAACTCAGCACCTCCCCAGCTGCTGATATTTGGGGACTGAGGAAGGGTGAGGCAGGTGGAGTAGAGATGACTTATTCTTCTAGCCCAGGACCAGTTCATTAGCAAAGGACACTTTGCTTTTTTATGTCTTAAGGCTCGGGCCACAAGAAAGGTCGCAGATGCCTGGCAGAAACTCCCTCCTGAGCCTACCCTTCAGCCAAAGCACACAAACAGCTTGAGGACATGAGAGGTCACATACATAAGTAGTCAAATGAGCATTGCACACAGGAGCCCTGGGGGGTAGGGGAAGGCTGGGGTGTGCTGGGGACTCTGCCGCTGTGAGAGGACAGGGTGTGAGAGGACAGAGGCAGAGGGACTGGGGAAGCAGATGGGGAGGAGGAGGAGGGCAATGATTTGACAGGAATTATGTGGCGAGTCCCATGCTGTGGAGCAGTGCCTTTGACCTGGCTTCTCTTGGAAACTTGGTTCAATTTGCACGTTTACTTTGAAAGGGCATTTTCATTAAAGCTGTTCTGTAGCAGAGATGCTGGAATTGGGTAGCTGAACAGACTGTGGAGTCCCGCTCTGGACTTCTGCAGCAGATAGCAATGTAGCACAACCCAACGAGATGTCAAGATAAAACTAGATTGCTGCTTAATTATTTATATCTCTGGCTTTATTATTAAAACTTGTCTTCCACTCTCTTGCTTAAGGTTTCAGAGCATATTTGTAATATGACCGGTTTTTTATGTCTGCATGCCCTATTCCTTTTGAAGGCAGTGGCTGGATGACCAGCAAGAAAGGGCTGTGTGCCATGGGTGGGTTACTGCAAGCACGGGATAGATGGGGCCCCTGGAGAGTAGCAATTGTCCAGTCCCTTGTAGGAGTTGGCTAGAGACACTTCCAGAATGGATATGGTGGGAAGAAAGTGTGAGAAGGAACCAGAATATGAGCATCCATCAGACCACAAATTTTGTGGCACAGCAGGGCATCCTGTGGACTGTGTTCAGGCATGTAGGAGTGCACCAAACCAGAGATTGCTCTGCAGGATGTTTGTCCTTCTCTTCCAGGATATCATGCAAAGGAGGCACCACTCAGAACACTTTCCCATGCCATCCCTAGCCTTCCTCATCCAGGCAGCCAAGCTGCCAGGCAAGGGGAGGGACAACTGTTGACATCAGAAATCAATATTGGACTTGGGGTGAGAGGTGAAATGTGCATCACCCTTCTGATGACATTTTGTTTCCTCTGGACCACCTTTCCTGACAACAAATCTCTGACCTTTAGAAATTACTCTGGGATCACTTTGCTTTGGAATTCTGTGCTGGAAGAGACTCCTGGAGGTCATAGCAGGTCTATCACTGATAGGAGATCTGGTCACTGCTTCTACATCTAGTTACCCCTAAGGCAATTCAACTGTCAAGGGACAGTTCTCCCACGTCTCTGGTGACCTGTCCCAGGACTTCACCACTGTCCTAATGTCCAACCAGAACCTCCTAGGTTGCAATATGTGGCCATCAGCCCTTGCTCTGTTTCCAAATAAATTGGCTGCATCATCTTTATAACTCCTTTTAAAGCAAAGGTTGCTATCAGACCTCTCCTGCTTTTCGTACAATGAAATCATCTCAGCTACCTTAGTTTCTCCTCATAGGTCATATGTTCTTCTCCCTACCTATGGGGGCAGCACTTCTGTGGGTAAATTGAAAATTTTAGCTAGACCCCTCCAAGGGCACTACCGCCTATTGTAACTGGAGTTCTTTGTAGCAATCACCAGATTACTTTGTTTTCTCTCTATCTCAGCATTGCTTCAGGTAGAGTCATGGGCACATGTTAGTGCTGTAGCAAGAGTTTTTCCCTTCTTTAGACTCTGCTTTTCTTTGACCCACAATTGGGTGCTTTTGATCTGGAGCCCACAGTATCCCAGCCACTGCAGCATGAGTAAGCCTCTCCTGCCTTTGTTTCCTCTGTGGAGTATCTTGATAGACCTGGCTGAGTTTTCCTTCTTCCGCCTAATCATGTCCCTGCTGGCTAAGATGAGGTGAAAGCCTGTTTGCTCGTGTCAGCAATCTACAGCAACCATCTCTTTGAAGGTGCAGGATTATTATAAGCATCTACAGAGGATGCAGCCACACAAGAGCTAGCCCCACCCAGCAGCACCCAGAGCCCTTCAGAGGGTTGCTAGACACCCTCTATAACCCGTTTTTCCTGTATTGTAGTGATAAATCCCCTATCCACATTAAGAATGCCCAGAATATATCTCTCTCATGTGTTTCTCGGGCCCCAGTGGCTGCAGCATCCCTTGCAGTGACTCCACTTCTGGTGCTACCTCCTTCTGAAATCCTCCTCCTGCTGCTTACACCTGCCCTCAGGCCACCGCAGCAGTTCTAGCAGCAGCCACCAGGCTGCTGTATTTCCCTGGAAATACAAGAAAAGGTCTGCATATGTAACAGCCTGATTGGTTTTTTTTTATTCGACTGCAGGGCACCGGTGAATAGTTGTGAAGGCAAATATTCCCTTCTACCCGGCACACTGAGCAGCCCACACCAACCCCAGGCAGAGTTTCATCAGAAACTGTCTCCCAGAAGACAGGCTCCTTCTGCCCTTATCTACCTCTCCCCGGTTACTCAAGGGCTTAGTTCTCAGTTGATCTCTTCTTTGGGCTCCAGAATAGTACTTAACCCCTATTCTGGCTGCAGAAAAGACTTCTCCATCCCCTCATCCTCGTAATTATCATTAAGAAGGAAATATTTCTCAATATGCTGCCAAAAGATGTGTGGAGTTTCTTTGGCTGTGCCACATTAGTGACCCATAAATAGCTTTATACCTAATATTTCACCTTGGGAAGCCCCGATAAGTGGGGCCCCAGCAGTGCTTGCCTCTCAGTACACTTGATCTAAATTCAGCACATATCAAACAGCACCGTATACAGAAAAAACCTCTAGAGAATTTTGTCGAGCAATAATAATGCTTTTCATAAGAAACAAACATTAAGCAACTTTACGATTAAACATTTATATGTTAAGCATTTAAAAAACAACAGCTCGAGTAAGCAGCATGTGTGAATGTTGCTCAGAGATAAGCCAAGAATCTGCTATGAATATGTATCAAAGAGTCTTCATGGTAGAGCTCTGTCATAAAATTGTGTGTGTGAGGTTGTTTGAAGAAGCTGGTGATGGGAACGCAAAAAATTGCTGGAAAAACTATCATGAGCATGTACTCTAGCTTCCTCAGCTGCGCATATCCTTTTGAGAGGGATCTTTCTCAGAGAAGCGCATTGTCTGGTAAGTTTGATGGTAAACAGGCACAGTAGGTGTCTGACATTTTGGGGCATGGAGACAGATGTTTGTAGCAATTTCATTCTTTCCTTACAAATGCCATGATTCAACTAATCTTGCTATGGAAACCATGAGCTCTGGCCCAGAACTCTCCAAAATGTTCTACATATGGATAATAGGGCTGCAACTCTCTTCCTAAGCCCATCTTTGTCAAGGCTGGGTCTCTGAAGGGTTTTCAGAAGACTGTTGTGTTAATTTCCAAGATTATCATGATAGTTGCATTGGCTCTGGGGAGCTGGGAGGTATTTTGCAGCCTCTGCACTTTACTGAGAATCCTGCTGGTAATGACGCTTTCAGGATTAAAAACACAGAAATTTGGTAAACCTGATCTTCTTCCAAGAAAATGGTAAATTCTTCCCAAATCTGTGTCCCAGCACATACGCAGGCCAACTGCCACTGGCTTCTTGAGATAGATGTTCCTGCTGGGGCAACGGGAATGGGCTTGATAGGGCACCAGGGTGAGTGGGGACATCCCCAGGCATCACAGCTCTAGATCCAGGAGCTGAAGCCCTCCTTGCTCCCTGTGCCCACCCAAAAAATGGCTCTTGTTTTATTTCCCAGATCTACCTGTGTCCTGCTTATCACTGTCTATGCATACGTAAAATCCTTGGTTTACAGCATTTTTAATTTTTTCCCCCTGATGTTTACACCTAAGCTAGGACGGTTTTATCCCTGAGTTGGCTGATTACTCTCTATGTAGGTTAATAAGGTTTTCCTTCATTATGTAGGAAAGATTTTTTTTGTTTGTTTGCACATCTCCAAGAAATTTAACATTGTAAAATGCTACCAGGAGCAAAGAAAATAATAATTTTGTAAGTTTTGGGTTTCTTAGGGGGAAAAAAACAACAAAGACAGGAAAATGATGTTCCTAAGTAAAACATCAGCTAAGGCAGAATTGAAGTTTGACGTTACTTCGAAATATTTTCTGCCATTTGAAAGTCATAAAATCTGAACACTTCAGCCACTACTTTTTGTTTAAATGTACATTGTGAATCACAGGATGAACCCCTGCATACTACCCTTTACTCTGCCAAACCCTTTTACTGAGGCTGGGGGATAAAAAGCGATGTGTAACGCTAATAATCATAAGTGATATTACTATTACTGCCAATACTTCACTATCAAATAGGAAGAAGGGAGCTGAAGTTAACAACGATTAATAAATATTAGGAGTTTGACTACAGCTAAGGAAAGAAAAGACGGTTATAAGACAGCAGTATCTACTAGGCTAACAAAAACCCCCAAAAGATTAAAAAATGTATCAGGACCAGAAGGATGTCTGGCAATCAGTCAAATCCCTCAGCAGACAGCAGTGATGAAATCAGCAATGATGGAGTAAAACAAGCAAAAGTATTAAATGAGTGCTGTGTTTGGAGAGATGATGGAAGAGACTGCCAGGTTGCATAGAGTCTGAGCTGCTCTGTCCCACAGCAGCTAAGGATGATGTTAAACAGCAGTAGATAAAGGTAGTACATCTAATCCTGGAGGCCCAGGTCACTTGCACAATGAGCTTATAAGACTTGACTAAGGCAGCCCTCTCACCAACTGATATTAATTTTAATGAGCTGATGTTAATTTTAATGAACTCCTGGCATATTGGGGATGCCCCAGGGAAAGGACTACTCCAGCAATATTGGTAAAAGCTGGGTGGGATAGCTTGGGGAGGGTGGGGGATGACAAGCAGAATAATGGGACTCTTGTTTTACCAGTAACGAAGTAATAAAGTAAGACTCCCCAAGTTCACTTTACAGATTTGTTAATTCATGCTGTTGTTGATGGCACAGCTTGAAGGAGCTGTGTGGGCACCCGGGATCAAACATCCCCATGCTTTGCTGGTGATGTGGGAAAATCCAGTTCTCCCTGCCTAAACTGGGATACAGGCTTCAGGCCCCCTCAGGCAGCCTCAGACTTTCTCTCAATTTCCTGCCCACAAATTATTAATATTCATGATCAAAATGATAGCTTTCCATCTCAGGAAATGGAAAGCCCAAAGAAAATTTATTAATGCACCTGTTTTCCTGCCAATATTTCAGAACATGATTTCCCAGAAGTTTAGCCAAGGCACATTCTCTGCCACACCAGCTTTCAGAGCTGAAGAAGTTTCCCCTTCATGAAAAGGAGCTTCTGTCTGGAAGGGTGAGACCTCTACCACTGCCACTTCAGTTCCACAGTTCCCCGCTTTTGCCACCTGGCAGATCATTATGGCAGGGGATACAGAATGGGGAAAGTCTCCTGGAAAGCCATGAAGTCTAGGTGCCAGGGTCGAGGGTGGTACGTCAGTACTCAGGAGCAGGGACTGAAGTCACAGCAGTAGTTCCTCTGGGAAGACAGTGATGGGCACAAGTGGAAGAACCTGTGTGGATGGTCAAGACAGCAGAGATGAGTGCTGCACTAGGTAATGGGCTCTTCAAGTGGCAGACAAAGTGGTTTAAATTGATCCACAGTCAGGAAGGGAACTGGTAAAAGTGGCGTCTCCTTTCTCCAGGAAAAACATTCTGATCCAGATAGGTTGTTAGTCCCAAGCCAGACTGAGTCGCTACAAACAGAAATGAAGTTCTTCCACCAGAAAGGGCATCTGCTGAAGGACTGCTTTCCTCAGTTGCTCAGTTGACCCCAGTGTCCAGAGTGCAGAAATTGGCCATACTGACTTGAATCATTAGAGGTGACTACTCTCATCCCAGGAAGAGGATCAGCACAAGGGCAGAGGTTTTAAATAACACCAAAGTGGTCCCTGGGATATGGGCCAGCTCTTCACACAGGAATGACTTTCTACAACAAGCAACCTGGAGAGACTTTTGTCCCCACCACAAATTATTGCCCCACCAGGGGATACAATTTGACATGGAGCAAGGATCCACTCAACGTGTCTTGCCTGCAGTTCCGAGGGATATTTCCTAGGGAAATCTTCCCATGGTCCAGTAGGATCTTCAGAGCAAAAAATTCCAAATCATTTACCTGGTTTCACAGCTTCAAGTAATTTACTCCATATCAGCTTAACCAGGGGAACCATTGGCACATGCACTTTGAGCCAACAACAAATGTACAATGTTTCAGCTTAATTTATCCCTGAGTTTAAGAGCTTTACCTAAGATTTGTCATTTTGCATGCATTTCCAGCTACAAGCACAAACGCTGGTAACACTTGGCTCAGAAAAGACACAATTATCTATTGTGTGTAAATGGGTCAGGATTGCAAGTATGAAATGTCATTTTCCAAAGGGCTTCTTCAGAAATGGGTGAGTTGAACCACTCTAGGGACCCTGATGTTTCTCTGAGACTTACTGCAAATAAATGGGCTTGGATGTTTGCGGGTGGAGCTGTGTGCAGACATGAAGGTTCAGGAGCAGAACCATTATTACCTGTATATGTTGCTGCCAAACTTCCCATCTGGACATGATTTTATAAGAAAGGAATCTCTGACCCTGGTCATCTGCTCACACTCACCTAGGACGAGATGTGGTAAGAGCTATTTTAAGATGGTTTGGAAGTATCAGTAGGACAATGTAAATCACAAGGCAAGATGCTTGGGGGAAAGCTCCCAGCAGGTGAAGTGGTTTCCAGGGTTCTTCTCCAGCTCATTGAATGCCTCACATCTTATCATAAAGCTATGTGTAAATAATAGCTGCAGTCAAATACAGCACCAAGCTATTTCCACAAATTCCAGGGAAAATACTGTGCTCTAAGACAGCTATTATATAAAGACCATAACTTCTGAAGTCTGTGGCATTGAAAAGGTTATTTAACGTACACCATTAAAAACCACAGGTCCTCTAGGGCTCAGGGAAGTTTCTCGGGGTATTTTCACATCTCCCTGCACAACACTGGTAGGCTGAGATTTGATAATCCTTTGACTATCAGCATTGAAATTCAAGATGTAATTTTACATAAGAATGCTTTTTGGTCAAAATAGACATAAGAGGAAGCATCAGAGAAAGCAATAACGTCCATGATGGAGAGGAAGAAGTTGGTACCTTGTTGGGAAAACAGCAAGGACATCACCTCCAAGAGGGACATCAATGAGTCCCTGAGCAAGACATGAGTGAGATTGAGTAACTTTAAAGCTGAACAATGATTTAGCTGTATCACTGCGAATGAAAGAAAACCTCTTTTGTTAAATGACTGTTGTGTCAAGCAGCAATTTGTTCTGGGTGAAAGTCACCCAGGGCAAGAACGATACCAGGTGATCTGGAAATCCATTGCATGCTACAGTAAACAAATAGCAAATAGGCAAACCCAACCACTCATGGATGATACTTTCCCTCAGCCTTCATCTGCCTTGCCTATGACACAGTGTCTCACCCTTCCTGTGTTTCCCACACCTCCAAGCGTGGCAAAGCCAACATGCAATTACAGAACTCCTATCTCCACTCTGCCCGCCTTCAATATCCTCTGGTTTCATCTTCAGACAAGTACTGACAGGCTTTCTCAGGTGGGTGAAGATTGCTGTAAAAAACCCAGACTTCCTTGCTGTCTGCTCAAGAGATATTCGCAGACAGAGGAAAGGCTGAATGAAGCCAACATGCAATTCCTGACAAATGATTTGGCTGACTCCAGTTAGTATCTATGAAAAAGCTGTAGAGAAGTGGTGTACGTATTTACACGAGAGCTTGAATGTTCTCCGCCTTCTTAAAACTCTTTGTAACCACTTTTATATCTGAAACACAAGATTATGAGGGTTATCATCATCAGCTTCTCAGTGTTTACCACTAAAGTTTTATGAGTGTTTTAGTGAGAATTGTTAATGGAGTTTATAAGTAATGTTCCATGATGTCAGGGCTGGCTTCAGTGTGACCATTATGCTAACTAGTACAGCCATGTTAAAAGTTGCAGAGACTGAAAGGTTGTTGCAGCTTCTACAAAACAGTATTTTCTTACATGTTCTTGACTGCAGCTGTGCAGATTTGTCATGGCCGATGTTCCTCAAGGGCTAATATTTTGGACATTTCTTCCTGTTGCATGCACAACTTTTGCCCCTTGAAGGGTCTTTACCTTGGGTAAGGCATTTTCTCTACAGAAGGTGTTTTCATGAACATAAGGCAAAAATCTATCAAGCCCAGGATCTATGCTTACAGAGAGCATCACAAAACTGAAGAAGGGAACTGGTGATTGGCTTTTCTCTCCTGTAAAAGATTGACTGGGGATGTGGGAGGCGACAAGGTGATGGTCTGACTTCTCTCATGCTGTTGGCAGGCTGAGGCAAAAAGAGAGGATGAGCAATTTGTTCCTGAAGTTGCAGGTCCATCATGGAGGCAAGTGAGAGAGAGAGAGAAAAAAGGTGGTTGTTTTTTGTATTTTCTGTGGTATAAGCACATGGATTTTTGCCAGCCATTTGAGTGAATACCTCTGTTTCAAAATTAACTCCTACGGGAGGTGAGGTCCCACTTGGATTACCTCCTCCCTAGGAAAGACAGCTTTCCTGTGGTCTCTTTTGGAAGCTGCTACAGAGTGCCAAAGGCAGACACTGCAGGTCTCTACCATGCCAGGGGACAAGATGTTGTCACTCCAAGGGCCAAGTGGACAAAATGCTGTTGTTCCTTTACACTTTGAACTTCCACCTGGGTGAGAAACAAGAAGACTTGGAGCATTTCTTGTTGTGTGGCATCTTTCCTGTGGATCCACCCTCTCCATAAGGCATCTTTCAAGGATATTTTCCTACAATGTAACACAAAACGGCATAAGAACTGATCTAAGCTAGCAGGATCCCAGCCCTGGATAGGAAGTCAGGCCCTTCCTTTGAGTGCAGTTCCAGCTCCTGGAATGGTACAGCATGTACTACTGCTCTCCAGCTTTGTTGGATCTACTGCAGCAGACTTCTTCCCTGTGCATTGAGATGAGGGAGGCGAGGGGTGAGTGACAGTACCCCACTCAACTCCCTTCCAAACCTCTTCCTCAAATCCTTCCTTGTTCGCTGTTGCTTGGGGCTGGTTGGACCCCAAGTAGTCCAAGAGGTATCGGGTCTCAAAAATGGTCCCAAATACTATTGCCTGCTGAGCAGGTCACTTGGGGATATCCCTCTTGAAAGGCTAGAGGGCATATTGTTCTGCAGCATTAATGTTGAACATGATGGCTTTGTGAGCCAGGTTATGTGCAGACCTCTGTCTCTGCTTCCATGTGCATCGGTGAGATGTTTTTGTGCCTGGAGCTGCATGGATTAGATGAAGAGTCCTTCCCACAGGAAAAAAGAGACATTAGCTGCCAAACTCACCTTGGATTGCAACAGTTGAGCCCTATCTCCAGCCTCAGCAGAAGCACAGTATGTTCAGGTGGACGTGATGTCAGAGCACAGGTTAGAGAGCACCACAGTGGGAGGTTGTTCTTGGACAAGTCACCCAGTTGCTGGATGCTCAGCCCTGCAGTCTCCCCAGTCAGCCAAGCCACATTAGACTGCAACTGGACTCTGTGCAGAAGAGAGGTGCTGGCCCACTGAATGAGAAAACCACAAAGAAATCAAATTATGAGGAATAGAATGCCCTTAATCTTTGGGCCATGGATCTACCTGTGCTTTCTGATGAACAGAGAGTGTGTTATAATTCCCAGAACACATGCAAGCCAGGATGTGCATCACAGAACTACTGAGTTCACAGATTCACAAGCAGAACTTCCACCACATTCAAGTCTTCAAAGCACTCAGCTGGAAAGCACCTTAGAGACTTTTCCCTTTCATTCAGCCATAGAATCATAGAATCATAGAATGGTCTGGGCTGGAAGGGACCTCCAAAGGTCATCTAGTCCCACCTCCCCGCAGTTGCAGGGACCCCCCCAACTAGGTTTCCCAGGGCCTCATCCAGCCTCACCTTGAATATGTCCAGGGAAGGAGCCTCAACCACCTCCCTGGGCAACCTGGTCCAGTGTTCCACCACCCTCAGAGGAAAGAACTTGTTCCTAATATCCAATCTACATCTGCTCTTCTCCAACTTAAAGCCATTGCCCCTTGTCCTGTCACTGCAGGCCTTTGGAAACAGACTCTCCCCAGCCTTCCTGTAGCCCCCTTCAGGTACGGGAAGGCTGCTCTTAGGTCTCCTTGGAGCCTCCTCCAGCTCTCTCAGCCTGTCTTTGTATGCTCCAACTCCCTGATCATCTTCGTGGCCTTCCTCTGGACCTTCTCCATCAGGTCCATGTCCTTCTTACATTGAGGGCTCCAGCTCTGCACACAGGACTCCAGGTGGGGTCTCACCAGAGCAGAGTAAAATGGCAGAATCCGCTCTCTGGATCTGCTGGCAACACAGCTTTTGATGCAGCCCAGGATGGGATTGGCCTTCTGAGCTGCAAGTGCCATGCCATAGCCAGGAAGCAGTGAGCAGTGGGGACAGCCCTAGGATATGAGGGAGAATGGGAGAGCAGGTCCCCTAGCACTCACAGTTGATTTTGGTTCATGCATAAGTACAGCTTAGGACTCACAGGTCACTCAAATCTTGAGGGAAAGGTGAGAGTTGGGCAGAAGAGCTGGAAATGATACCAAACCAGAAGATAAAACATGATAAATCTGAAAAGATGGGCAAAAGGGGGGCAAATTAGTTTAGGTGAAGTAGGTTATAAACTTGCAAAACTTCAGCAGCACTGTGGTTTCAACTTGAATGTGCAAAGTTGCCCTGCAACAACCCATGGATAATGTGATGCTCTTTCGATGGAAGTGATACATTTTTGACAAGCTAAGTGTGTTTGTGTAGGTGGCTAGAATACAGCAGTTGGAGTCTTTCTGCCAACTCTTTCCTTTGGGTGATAAACTACCATTTTTAGCAGTCACCTACCATTCTTCTACTTTGGGTGGCAATCTACTGAGCTTTGACACGTGTACACGATCCAGCCAGAAGAGCTGATAGGTGCTGACATGCTGTGAACTCCTATTTCAGTTCATGGCATCTGGTGGTGACACACTCACAAATAATGTGGGCAACAGAGGAAATAAGCACCAGAAGTCCTGGTCTTGGTCAGTTAGAGGTGCTCCAGCCAGCTCCAACTGAGCAGAGCATTCCAATAGATATTAACCCAAGTTTGAATGCATTGAGTAGAATTCTCCGCTTTTTGGCTCAGCAGGGCACTGACATGACCATCCAGCTTCCAGTCCTGTTTGTACTGCATTGTGGCCCAAACTTTCTGAGATTTGCTCTACCTCCCCACTTCCCCACCTCTTTTTTTTTTTTTTTTTTTTTTTTTCCCCTTTTTGTGGCGTTTGGCTATTTATCTGGTCTGTAGAGCATTGCAGGTCTGTAGATCACGAGTGAGAACCTTATGCAGCACTACCCAAAGCACTGCCTGCCTTGGGAGTTCAGGGATTCTCTGTCACAGGCTGCTGCTGTAGCCGAGTGTTTCAGTCCTTCATGGTTCCAGCACCAGCTCTGTTCAATTATTGGATCAAGCCAGCATCACAGTGGTCAGGTGGTACTTTAAGGGGCTGAGACAACCCTGTTGATGAGCCAAAGGGAAAAAAAAGCTATTTCTTGCAGCTTGGCTGGGAGTAGAACAAAGTGTACTCATGCATTCACCCTTGAAAGGGACAGGTTGCACTGTTACTTCTGTGAAGTCAAAAACTCCAGAGATAAACAAGAAAAAGACAGAGAAAGTGGCATCTGTAATGTCAGGATAGAGCCAGGGGACACGGAACTGCAAGGGTTGGGGACTTACATTAGAGGAGAAAAGGGATAAGAACTGAAAGGCTGTTAGAGGGCTTTACAACTATTTTTTTGCCAGTGATTAACACTCTCCCTGGCTGCCTGCAGGTACTCCTCAGGTTCAACATATATAGCCCACAGCAAAGGTGTTGCAATTTGCCTCTTGCACAGAGCCATTAGCTCAACAGCTCAAAGGCTGGAGAGTCTAATATCCCTGGTGTCCCCCTACTCCAAATCTACTGGCTATAAATGATCCTAAGGAACCTCTTTCCCTGCAAATCTTGGGGAAGAAGGATTGTTTCCCATGCCTCCCAATGCTGAGATGACATTGGGAAGTGCTAACAGAGAGGAGGGACAGCGGAGGGAAACTGTTTCTGATGGTACAAAATTGAAGAATTCTGGGGCTACTGGCAAAGGAAAAACACTGAAATATTGTTTTGGGTTAACCCAAACTCTTTCATTCAAACAAAAAGAGAATCTTTTGTCTTTTGTGTTCAGGTTCTGTAAAATAAAGGAGTTCGCTAACAGGGAAAATTTTGGTCAATTTTAAACAACAAAAAACCTGTCATTTAGAAAGAAAGACATCTGAACGCTGTCGCATAGGGAATATCAAAATGAAGCATTTTCTTATTTCCAAACCAAAACATTTCTTTCCAGAAAACGTGAAAATGAGGTGTTTTGACACGTTCAAAAAATTCTTTTACTACCTTCTTGACTGAAAGCATTTGGCAAACTCAGTCAGCATCGATGCATAAAAGTTTCAGCTCCTGTAATTTCCAGCTTGTAGATAAATTGCACAGAGCATTGCTCGGCTTCAGCAGAGCTTGCAGTGCTGGGAATGTCAGAGGGACATCCATCTGCTGAACCATCTAGTTCTGCTCCAGCTTGGGTAAACCTCATTCTGCTCCTCATGCCGAAGTGCCTGTGAGCTTTGGGTCAAAACTGGTGGGGAGAAGTCAGAGAGGTGTAAGTGTCCCCTCTGGCAGCAGAGATACCTTAGGGCAAGTCCCCAGGGGGCAGTAGCTCTCTCTGCCTAGTGAGGAGGACAGACAGCCCTGCCCTCAGCTTGGAACCAAGCCCACACCTTACAGCTGACACCGGTCCTCTTATTAGTAATACATTAAATCCCAATTGTTTCTTAATTCTTTTGAAATGGGATAACAGGGCAGTTAATTAGCACATAGCAAAACATGCAATTCTGATGATTAGGCACTGGTTAACATACCAACTACCAAATGTCAAGATGCATTTTTAGCACTGAATAGAATTAATTTGCCAGTGTTCCCTTGTTAAATGTCAGGTCCTTATGACTTGTATACATTAAACAATTCAGGAATTGGAAAGCACTTGTGTAATCAAGTTAAACGTGAGGCGGGCAGATTTCTTTCACCTAAACAAACCCAAAACTTTCCTTTTCCAATTAATATTTCATTTTATAACAACCGCCACATTAATTCTTAATTAAATGCTTATTTGAGACACTCTACTGATTAGTGTGAACTAATGAGGTACAATATGAATTGTTTATCCAGCTTCTAGTTATTTTCCTTCATAAAAGGAATGGTGTTTGGATGACTTCTTTCATGTCTTGCTGTGCCCTGGAATGACTTCCTCGCAGAAAAACTTTCACAGAACCAGCACCAACTTCAACCCAGGAGTAATCACCGAGATTCCAGCACACAGGGTGCAGATAGAATTCTCTGCAGAACACATCTTTGGGGTTGAAAATGAATGTAAACCCCAACAGGTGATCCTACTTTCATGGTAGTGGACCTTGCTTCAAAAAAGCCTAAGGGGGTCAAAAACACTAATGTGACCCCATGTAAAAGGAAGAAGAATCAACACCACTTCAATTTCCAATTATATAAATTTAGTGACAGAGATGATGGACAGAGCTTCATCAGTCACGAGTACGTGTGATCATAAATGTGTAGGCAGATTACCAGGAGAGGCTGTTGTGATCATTTTGTCTGATCTGCTTTGCTCCAGGCAATCACAGACTAGAGATTTTTTGAACTATACATCTTCCTACCTACTCCCAGCCAAAAATCTCCAGCAGGAAGCTATCTGAATGCCTTTTCAACCCATTAGACAGCAGCCAGAAGCAGAGATGATGATGCAATTTAGCCCTCGCTCGATCCTTGTGCTCTCCCATGCAGAGGCTGTCACACCTCTCGCACCTTTCGCCCCTCTCTGAGCCTATCCCACCTCTGCTGTCTCTTCTTTGAGGCAGGAGGAGCACAGCCACACAACATATGGGCGTGGGACATGCCAGAGAGTTAGGTGGTGGCATTATGTGATTCTCTGTTGCGTTGGTTGTCCCTTTCCTAATGAATCTGAGAGCACCTCTGCTGGCTTTGGCACTGCTGAGCTCTGAGAAGGCGTTCTCATGGTACTTTCCCCACATCTTTTTCATTCACACTCTGTGTTTATGTGTGTATAGTCAAGGCTGTTTTCACCTACATTTATGACTCAGCCTTTATTGACCATGAACCTACTCTGGCATTTTATCACCTAATATTCAGAATTGTGAGATCTTCCCTCAGCTTTTCACCAGCAGCTTTATATTTGACTGTTCTAGAGGCTTAGTTGTTGTTGATCCACAGCAAATTTTTTGGGAGTCTGATAACCAGTCCTTACAGAAAAGTCTATAACTCCCTTGTGAAAAAGTAAAGAATCTCATGTTCAAGGCCAGATCCTTGGGATGATCTACTGGCATTTTTCCTTCCCCATAAAAGCTCATCATCCCTCTTAATCACCCAGTAATTCACCAGGGGCATCTCACCTCCCTTGGGACAGCTTAGTTTCCTGAAGGGTTGTTAGTGAAGGGACCTTTCTAAAGATTTTTGGAAAGACAAAGACATCTGCTGGGTTTATCAACTATGCACCTATTAACTCCTTCAAAGATCTCTCATATTTCTGAAGTAAGTGTTCACTTTATTTCTGTTTAAATATTCTTTTTGACCAGTTTCACCAGTCTCTGATCAATCTACAATTCTCCAGATGCTTCCAAGCTTCCTTTAAAAGCTCGTTCCCTGTTTGTTGTCTTTCATTGCTATAATATTGGGATTGATTTAAGTGATACTTTGCACAACACAGCGAGTAGTTCAGCAATTTTATATCTGAATTCCTTTAAACCTCTTGGGTGAATGCCATCTGTTCCTGCTCATTTCCTACCGTTCATTTTATTATTTCTTTAAAAGCCTCCTCCTTAAGTTCTAACAGTTAGTCAGACTCACCCTTTGTAAAAAGACTTCCTTAAGCTCTCCATAACAAGCACCAAAGCAAAGAAATAACCTTTCCTCTCCTTTGTGACCCTTCTTTTCCTGGAGATCTCCCTTTAAGCCTCCACCATTTAGCAATTTTCTGGTAGACCTCCTTATCATGTATTTGAAAAAAAATCTTTTATTTTAAGTTTTAGTTCTTCAGGAGGTAGTTTCTCACAAGCTTGTTCAACTTACAACATTATGGTTTCCCATATAAGGCACAAGAGTTCTTCTATATTTTCACCTTTTTTGAAATTACTTAATCTTTTAAAATAATTCCTGTGTAACTCTAACAGTTCTCTTTACCCTGTTGTTTAACTAGTGCTCCCTATTTTAGGAATTGTTTATGTCTTTTTCAGCAAATGATATGCCCTCAGTACATACTTCTGACACTGTATCTCTAAATAGGCTTATGTCATCCAAAAATTCTTTACCCTTTCTGCTGCTCCTTTTATTTTCTCTTAGCAAGATTTCTCACTTTTATGTCATCACTTCTTCGTGCTCTTTTAAAGTAAAAAAAAAATTTAAACAGGATTTTCACCTGTGGTTTTCTCACTCCCACAAAGCTGTACAAATACAAGTATGTAATGATTGCAGATTCATTCTTTGATGAGTACATCTGGAACAATATCATTTCAATGCTCAGGGTTAAAAAAAGGATTTCTTCTTTTCTGATGGGATCTCTGAGCATTTTCCTCAAGAAGGTCTCATTTTAAGTGTCTAAAAATTAGTTTCTATACCTTAACTCACTGTAACATCTAATGTCTCCACATGGCCATAATGAAAGGTTCCCATTACATTGTGTCTTTTCCTCCCATGTCTTTACTCTCCCTACACTTTAATGAACTTCAGTCTGAATGCAAAAATTATTTAGTTGTTTTAGGTTATGACTAGCCTTTCTGCATCTTCTCTGCTACTTACTGCTTCTTGAAGCTTCTGTGCTTCATGCAAGCTTCACCTGCAGTGACTCACTGTTTTCTTCCTGAACATCAACAAAAACGTTGAGCATTGTTCAGATCAAAATTCACTACCTGCAGATGTCCAGAGGAACTTCCCTCTGTGGAATTCTGCTTGAATACTGTAACAGAACCATGAAAAACAAAAAAATAAAAATTATCAAGACCAGGATTTATCTCCCCAAAATAGCGTTTGTCAATTATTCTCATTTGACTTCCCCAGTTGTGAAACCAGAGACTCTTCAAAAAGCTCCATCAGCAAAATCCACCACATTTCTCCTGATGAGACCTGACCTCTGCAATGAAGACATGCCTAGTGAATACGCCATATGTTAATTCAGCAGCCCTGCGCATTTTATTGCTGAGACACATTTTACACTCTGGTTAAAATCCTGACCCTATGAAATTTCATGCTCAAGACCCTTTGTACTCCAGTGAGGCTAGGATTCCCACCCCAGCTCTCTCTGGTCATGTGTGGGCAAGCCTGGCTGTGGCCCTGCATCAGCAGTGTGCTACCAGGGGGACAGGCAGATGCCATGTTTGGAGCTTGTCAGCCTAGTTGGATTATTATTTTTCCATTTTCCTCAGATTTTTCAACTCTCCTGCTTGTGGATGGTGTTTCTTGCCGCCCACTCCTTTTCTATAATCAGGGAAGAAGCAGTAGTTAGTGAAAAAAGCTCAAATTGGGTAAATCTCCTTCTCTGAGAGCTTAATAAAGCAGCTGTAGCTCTGTCCCAATTACCATTTTTACATAATTAGCTCTGGTCTGGGGGGCTAAGCTGCAGGCAAGATTGCACAAAGTTATGAAACGCCCCCCCCTGCAGCCTTTCCTGGTGTAGGCAGCAGGTCCTGGTGACCAACATGTAGAGTCAACTGGGAGTATCCTCAATGAGCTGATCAATGAGCCGTCCAAGCTGGTGTTTATGCAGCACAATGTGTGTTGGTTATAACAGCAGAGAACAACAAATATGAGAGAGTGTGTGAGTAAACAATGAAAAAATGGTTTTTCACGCCAGCTGCTTTTGCCGTCCTTCCCCACCAGCACAAGAGCTCTCCAGGTCCTCCTGCAAAGCCAGCTGAGGGAGGACATGACTCTTGCAGAAAGGGCTTAGGGGTCAGCAGTAGCAGGAACAACCAGCACCTTCTCAAATGAAAATCTTTGTCATCTCTGACCTGATGGAAGCTCCTGCAGATCCTCCCCTGGAGAACAAATTTAGCAGCTGAGACAGATCTTTTCCTTCAAGGCAGATATTCAACTAAGATTTTCAAGGAAAGATAAATTTCTCCCCCCCCAAAGTCTGCAACTTCAGAGATGTTTTTCTCAGGATATCTTTTTAAATCCCACAGTGTTCAATTTGGGGTTTTTAGGGATTTAATATATTTTTTAAAACAGTCCCAGAAGCTTTGGAAAAATATTTAGTAAATCTAAAAGCTTTCATTGTTTCTATCAGAAGTTTTCACGGAAAGAAGAAGCAGTTCCCAAGCATATCTTTCCAGACACAGTGATGATCCCATACAGGTACATGTCAAACAAAGAATACATTGTCCTTTGCAGCTGATCCTGATTGCCTCTGAAGGTCTAGCAGTCCCTCTCCAACTCAGTAATAGATTCAGGATAAGAATGTTATTTATGATAATGCCAGCAGTGAAAGCAGATGTAGCTTTATTCAGCTTCTACAGGTATCTGGCAACTTGTTTCTGAAAACCTCGTAAACAGCCTCCTTATTCTTTTCTCCTGGGTATAAGAAGCAAGTTGGTACAGTTATGTGTTGGCTGAACTCATGTCAACTAGAATTTCCTACCATCCGGTACTACAATTAATATGTTTTGGGGACTCCTTCCAGTATCTGAAGAGAGCGTACAGGAGAGATGGAGAGGGGGCTCTTTGTCAGGAAGTGCAGTGACAGGACAAGGGGTAATGGTTTTAAGTTGGAAGAGGGGAGATTGAGATTAGATTTTAGGAAGAAGTTCTTTACTGTGAGGGTGGTGAGGTACTGGAGCAGGTTTCCCAGAGAAGCTGTGGCTGTCCCATCCCTGGAGGGGTCCAAGGGGGTTCAAGGCCAGGCTGGATGGGGCTTGGAGCAACCCAGTGTGGTGGGAGGTGTCCCTGCCCATGGCAGGGGGTTTGGAACTTGATGATCTTTAAGGTCCCTTCCAACTCTAACCATTCTATGATTCTACGACTCTGCATCAGGGGTTCTGCAGAAGGTCCTTGCGTCTCCTCAGCAATCCAGGGCAGCTTCAAAAATGAAAAGTGAGATGGGCTGCCACGTTGCTACAGATTCTTTCCTAAGGACAAGAAAAGATATTTGCCCTCCAGTTGCATGAATTGACACTAATGTCAGCAAAGAAGTACCTTGGCTGAAAGGAAAGGGAGACAGATATTGTGTCAGTTCCCAGCTGATGTTTCACTCTCTCAGAGATATTTTTATGGGTGTTGAGATAGCAATTCCTGTATTTCCTTTAGGTTCTGCTCAACTTTAGCAAATATTAAATAAGAGCTAGGATTTAGGTGAGAGGGATTGATTCTTGCTGTTCTTGCAGAGATGCAGGGATTTTGAAAAGCAGGATCCATTGCCATCCCTCCCTGCATGGACGGGATTGTGCAGACGGGGGCACTCTGGCTGAATTTGTTCTGGTACTCTTGAAGACATAAGGTGAAGGATGCATCTCCACTATGAATATTTTAACTGCCTATGGTGCCTGCCTGCATCAGAAAGAGACACACAGGCCAGTCAGACGGTTATATTAGTGGAGCAGTGGAAAAATAACAACCCAGCTAGCCCAATGAATATTGATTTGTTCTTAATCAAGCCCAGGATGTGTCATGTGGTAATTTCTGTATGCTGCAGCTGGTAATTGCCCACTACAGCACATGATCCATGCCCTGAGTGCACCAGGGGAGCTGGGAAGGGAGACTGCTGACAGGAGAGGAGTTTGCACCAAATGCCTGAGCCTCAGGAAAGGCTTGTTTGTTTCTAAGATGAAGCAAGGGTTTGTATAACTACACAGGGCAAAGGATTTTATCCAGGCTAGTTTGTACTTATCTCTTACCCTGTCCTTACAAATCCTCATCTTCACCTTCAGGAGCACAGATATCTCCAAAATCTCATGTGGACTACTGAGTTCAAGAGGAAGAACTATCCCATGCATTGGATGCCATGACTGGTCCTGATGCTTTCTGTAAAGCACAAGCTCAGGCTCCAAGCAACAAGAGCTGACTGTGGCAGAAAAACTGTTCTGTTCTCTTCTGTTCAAAGAGGTAAGCTTTCAACTGAGTTTGGACCTGAATGAAAAATTTTTATCCTTCTCCTCCTCCTCCAGGTCACACATCTTTCATCCTCACTCTTTTCCAGTGGCTGCCCAAGAGCTAGAGCTGCCTTGATCCCTTCTGAAATGCCACTGGTACTTTTTGTCAATTCTGCTTGCATGAAGCTGGATGCGTAGGCCAGGGCTCCCCTTGTGCACATCCTGAACATCTACTACTGACCACACTAGAACTTTGTTCGCTTCACCAGCGGGTGCTTACTTCAGCTCTTCACATCTGCCCCTGAGAAGAATTCATTCAGTGACAAAATGCAGAGCCAAACCTCTCAGTTCAGGAACTATCCCTGGAAAAATCAGATTCAAGGCAGGTGCTAATTTTCTGTTATTAATCTTGGTAGTATATTTGTCATAACTATGGGTTCTCGTGTTATTATGGCTATAATCCTAGTAACAAGATGAGCTGCCCAGCTGGTACTTAATGTGTCTGAAACTGTGAATTATAATGCCGGAAAAATAAGCCATGTGGAACAGGAGCAGGGGCTGGCTAAGAAAGTTTATATCTCATGCACAGATCTCTGAAGAAAAAATGGGACACTGCTGGACCAGAAGAGAGAAGGGGAATTTAAGTTCAAGGGGCTATATGTCTAAGTGTAATGAAGAAAAGGTTTTATTCCATAATATATGAACAGGAAGGATTTTAAAGCTACCTAACTTCTTCCAGATTGATGGAGAGAAAAAAGTCAGTAAGAAAAACTCAGAGGGAAGCTCAGCCCTGGAAAGGTCACCATATAAAACAGGCAAGAGCATCGCCCTTCTTCTGCTATGTCTTCTTGGTCTGACGACCCATGTTTACTCACAGGACTACCCCCAGGTACTGTGTTCTCACGTATTTCCTGCACAGGACTAACTCACTCTTTTCTTCTTTAAGACTGTCAAGTGAAACTCTGTCCTGAACACTCCTTTGGGATCATTCCTGGCCACAGATCTCCTTTTCTTGATCTAGCCTTCAGTGCTCGAAATTTCTCAGACTTTCTGAAACTGAGATCTAAGCCCAGACTCACATTCAGGTCACACACAGTGGCACAGTCCCAGAATTAATGCTCCCAGAACCAGGGGGAAGTTCAGAGCATCCCCCTGCTTCCTCCCTCCTTGTCCCATGCTGTACATGATTCTTATTCAAATCAAAAAACAAACACCAAAAAAAGAAGATAATTTCTCCAAGGTCGAAGGGCAGAACACCACCAGGATGAAGGGGAAGAAGCTATGGCTCTGACCTCCTCATCAACCACTGCAACATCTATAGTCTTTGGCATGCATTTTTTTCCTACAGCTTGTCCCCATCTTTGGGGACTGTTCAGGGAGCCGCTGCTGGTGTTGGTCACTGGCCAGCTGATTGAGACCTTGCATCTGCCAGGAGAACAGGGACTGATGCAGCAGTATGAATGAATTCTGCACAGGAGAACAGGGACTGATGCAGCAGTATGAATGAATTCTGCACAATGTTAAATGATTCAGCTGAGAAATGCAAAGATGAGAGAGGGCAGCTGGCTTAGCTGAGGGCTGGAGACAGTGAGGGTCACATTTGTTTGGTCTGTTCTGATAGGTATTATTTCTGAGTAATAGCACCGTGCATTCTCAGAACTTGCAGGCTCAGCCTTCACCTGAACTTTTAAAACTGTATCAAAGTACAGGGAATGAATAAAGATGACTGGAATGAAAATTTCAGTTCAGTTGCAGAAGCTTTGTCTCCTGGTGTGCCCCTGTTTTGCACAGCCTGCATAGCTTCTGGTACCTCAGGAGACCAGAGGAACAAACTACCAAATCTCCCTGTTTTCCAGGAGCTTTACCAGGAGCCAACCCCCTGGGCAATGGACTGGTGAGGATCCCCTTGAGTTTGCTGCTCTGAGCTCTCCAGCACATGGGGACACATACTCGTGTGCTCAGAGATCTGCAAAAACAACCTGCACACATTGACTAGAGCCACCTAAATGGACACAGGTCTGTGTCCCCAGGGTAGAATCCTCCTCAGGTACCTCCTATGGAGACTGCTTGGTGTCTGGCACACGGTGAGAGACTGCAGGCAGAGCCCCTTCCATCACTGATAAGGCATCAGCTGGCCCATCTCCAGAGAGAGCGCTCCTCCTTCTTCCATGTCCAATTGTTCAAGAGAAAAATCTATCAGTCTGGAGTTATTTATCTTCATCTAACCAATCCCAACACATTCTGTTGTTTAGCAGGGAAATCTGAGAGTTCATATGGGGCTATAGTTCAAGCTCAGGCCAAGTCTGTGAAGACTTTGAGGCAGAGAGCTCTCCCACCCGTCTGCAGCAGACCGACACTGGTTGTATAGCAGCAAGAAATATTTCTGGAGCTCTGCAAACAGTCTCAGTCACCAGATTTGGAAGAAAGAAAATGCAGAGAAAATAGGAGATAAATATTATTGTCAAGTACCCGTAAATACTCCCTGGGGTCACAGCTGGACTACCTCGCCAGGATGAACCAGCTTCCAAAGCACAACTCCAGGGGCACTGAGGTTGAACTGGTTTATGAGTCACCGGGGCCTGCAAAGTCTGACACATCTGGGGAATGCACAGGAAAGAAATTTCAAGTCAGAAGTGAGCACTCCCTGCCCAATGACTCTCAGACAAATTCATGAACAACCTGCGAGAGATGTCCTGTATGCAGAAACCCCATGGGACCACGGTGATCATGAAGGGTGAATTTGATTCAAGCCCTAAATCCACCCAGTGGTTGTGGTTGTGGTTAGGATAGAGTGCACAAATTTGACAAAGATTCTGAATCTTCCTTCAAAGGCTCCAAGCAACCAAGAAATGATTTCTCACTTCATAACCTGATCTCCCTCATAGTTCCCAGGTAGCATCTTATTTCTACTCTGATTTTGTCTGCTTCCAACATTTAGTTACTGAATCTAAGGCAGTCTTTGTTAACTAGACTGAAAGCCTCCAGCTATCAAAAATATTTTCCCTCTGTAGGGACTTATAGTATATGATCATTTTTCCTTTCAGGTTTTCTGAATAGATTCAAATCCTTCTTCAAGTTTTCTTGAATGCACATTTCTAGAATAGTTCTTTCCCGCACTGGGGCCAGGGTGAGGGGTGCTCTGTGTTTATTGCAGGGGATCAGCAGGCAGATTTTCTTCTTTTCAGAAAGAGCTCATCTGTGGAGAACCAGCGGGACCAGCAGGAACTCCAGCAGCAAACAGTTGCGAGCATTTGTGAGATCTAGGCAATGCTATTAAAAACAAATCCATAAATAAGCAAATTTCCTATTTTTCTTCCAGTAATGCTCCATAATGCAAATTGAGAAGCTGGTTCTGAATAGTCACAAAGTGCAGTTTAACTCCTCCTCCTATCAAGTTAGCCCAGCTCTTTTTTCCTTGCTTTTATCAGTCCCTCACTTGCTCTACACTCTATCCTGGAGTGATATTCCCTTACTGAAAGGATGAGGATAGCTAAATAACATGTTTTCATGCTGAAAGCTGGGCTCAGCCATCTGAAGGATGGAAGTAGGGCCAAGAGACACAGGCCTTAAACTGTTGACTTGGATCCCTCCAAGGTGACAGATTATGATTTCATTCAAACTGAGGTAAACACGATGCATGCAAGTGGCTGCAGATTTACAGAAGTGTGGTGTTCAGCACAGGGATGTCGGATGGGTACTTAGCCTTTCTGTTGTATTTCCCAGTCCAGGCTTTCTAGATCCAGATAGGATGAAAACTCAGTCATTTCCATGACAGAGAAGTTGTCCAGCTGGATCCTATGGCCTCCAAAAATCTGTGACCACTGCAGCTCACACCTAGCACAGAGACTGCAAAGCCTGGAAAAGAGCTCCACTGATAATTCTACCTCTCTTCTTCCCATGCAACTGTGAGGAGCTGCTGACTGCTCTGCCTACCCTTCGGGTGCCTTCATTACTTCAGTAGAGGACTATGTCATGGTACATGGTTACATCAGGTTCTGTAGGGATCAAGTGAACAATCCCTGCCTAGACTCTGTTCATCCACACCCAGGCAAGCAACTTGCAGTTCTGTCTGCTCTCTACCATCAGACGTCCAGAAGTCTTGTGCTGACCCATCAGCAAGTATTTAAAAGTTTCTACCACTTTCTTCTGATGTACAATCATTAACTTGGCTTTTGAGGTCCTGAATTTACTCCTAACCCACAGTTCTTTGGTCCTGCCCTTTGACCTCTTGATGTGATTCCCTGACACTATGGCCTTTGGTGAACCCTAGACTTGCCTGTTAGATTAGAATACAATCACAGAATTGGAATCATATGTATGTTGGAAGATACCTTTTTGATGATCTAGTCCCACCACCAAGGTTGGTTGTTTGGGTTCTGGACTCAACAATGGGCCTAGGTTTATTGCTCTGTCTAATCTCTCAAGGCTGATGAGGGCTCTCTTGTTCATTAAAATCCCCTGTCCCAGAAGGCCCAATTCTGGCTTCCCATCACTACTCCTGGGCCACTGGGTACCACTACCCACATGGTAGCTGCAAATTTGTGTAGGTGCATGCTACAGGATGGAGAACACCATCCTGTGGACGCTGGTGCCCCAGTTTGGGTGCCCTCAATGTGTATGTGGACATCAGAGAGAAGCTGCAGGTAGACCCCTGCAGGAGAGCCTTGAGAGGATCTGAACCCACAGTACTTAGTGAGTAGCGCTATGCAAACAGCAGGGATGCAGGTGCCAGGCTTGGAGATTCCTACTGCTCTGCTGAATTAATACATTAAGAAAATGTCCATACAGTCAAGAAGAAGCAATTAAATATCAAATGATTTGCTTGTTTGTATAAGTATGTGAAGAGCTCTCAAACTCTCCAGAAGACAGAAGCCTGTCTATCACCATGAAACTTTTCTTAGCAAGCACAAGAAATAGTGTTTGAGGATGCAAAGCTCCAAGCCTTTTGAGAAGGTATCAATTAGCTTTAAGCCGAATGGGTAAGTCCTAGGAACATCAGAAGCAAGATTCAATATGCTTAAAGTGGGTGGCAGCTTATATGCCTTTCAGAGCCAGTTTTTGAAAGAGGAAGTGTAAAAAAAAAAAAAGTCACCAGCATTTAATGTGCAGGGGCTGCGTAGTATTCTCAACTTGGTTTTCACCTCCTAGAATCAGTCATGCCCAGCTAGAAACTTTCGTCTACCAAGTACTGCAGGACCAAGTCCTTGGTCTCTCAGGCCATTCAGGCACCCACCTTTAACTGAAGTGACGATTTGAGTGATGGGATTAGGAGGAGATGCTGCTCATGGGGTACTGCCAAGGTTGAGGTGGTGAGTCAGTGCTTGAGTGATACTCAACATGATTCTGGACCTTCTCTGCAGGGCTGGTTTCTCAAGCCCAGCTTTTTGCTGAGCTGACCTCAGTCCACCAAGCTCTGGGGCTAACAAATTATCTCCCTGTGATATCACAGCACTGGAGCCCTTCTGCAGAGCAGCAGACCCTACTGCGTGACAGAAGAACCTCCGGGTGTCCAGGAACAAGTCAAGTTCCCAGCAGATGAGAGAAGTAGTGATTCAGGAACTGAAGGTCAACTTTTACTGCATTCAGTTGAAGTCCAAAGAAATCCACCACCAACACAGCATTCCCTAATCACTGTGGAGGGGGAGGGAATGCAACCCTTCTCTCCACATTACGTATCCTGCAGATCCTACTCTTCTAGAACCATGTGCATATGAGAGATTCATGAAGCCAGGAAGAAAGCAAGGCAAGGAGAGTTGGGCTCTGCAGTTTGCCGCACAGCCAGAAAGGACATGCCTGCAGTTTATTCTCTGTTCTTGTATTTATTTCTGGGTTTTGACATTCATTCCCAAAGACCACCTCATACAAAATACGTGTGATTAGCACGCATTGTAAACACACAGGTCACAACACGTTTGCATCAGCTCCTGTTGCGATCAGTGGAAGCATTCACACTGACTTATCCGGCAACTGTGTAGGCCCTTGTCATTAATATGACATCATTAATTGAAGTATGTGCTAAACTATAACCCTCTGCCACCCCCAGTGCTGCATGCAAGCTCTAGTAGCATGTGTCTCTTGGTCAGCCCTCCAGGACCCCTGACTCCTTCAGAGAAATATCTACCAGTAACAAGAGAAGTGTCTCGGTATCCCAGTTTATCAGTACAAATGACAGTAATTACCCAGATGACTGTCAGAGTCTCGGCAAGGGGAATGATAATTTGTCCACATTAGTCTAAAATCAAAAACTGAGGAAGAAGTCAATGCAATGAAATGAAGTCTGGGCTTCAAAAGAGGGTGGGAGCTGATGGGTAGCATCAAGGGAAGAGATAGCATGCAAAGTGCTGAGGAGTTGGTGGGTCATAGGCATCCTCCTTGTCTGGATCGGGGAATAGGAATACAACAGAAGATCCCTTCCTCTTTCTCAGGA
Organism: Thinocorus orbignyianus; assembly: GCA_013400375.1. NCBI lineage: Eukaryota > Metazoa > Chordata > Aves > Ciconiiformes > Thinocoridae > Thinocorus > Thinocorus orbignyianus. The sequence goes on from VXBW01007587.1 coordinate 337,537, forward strand.
CTCCAGACTGTTCAGTCCATGCCCACAGCAAAGGGAGAAATTTTGCCATGTCATTGCAGTGGTCCTTTGCCCAAATCAAGTTGGATGGGGAAGAAACTGTTAATTTTCAATTCAAGTCCTGGTGAGACACTGTTCAAAACAGAAACTCGCCACCCCATAAAATGCCAAAAGAAAAAGACTTCTAGAAACAGGAGATTTGGAATGAGTTCTCAATGCACAGGAGATCTCAGCACTGTCAGCATTAGGAATTGCACTGAAGTAAAAGTTTAAAAATTAACATTTGGTCTTAATTTAAACTGTCATTTCCTCAGCTTGAAACATTTTCTCTGGATCAATACTTTCTTCCACATTTTTTTTTAAAAATTTAATAAAACTACATTTCTCATAATAATAAAATATAGCTTTTTGTTGGAACGTTTTCAGCCAGCTCCACCTACTGCTGCTCAAAGTGCTGATCCTGTCATCAAAGCTTCATGAATCATCGCCGCTTCTCTTCCTCTCAATGGAGAATATCAAGCTCCTTTACAGCAGAAGTGGATGCATTCACCCCCAGAGCAGGTCCGTGATAGCGATCAGTAAAAAGTAAAGGCCTTGTCTTGGACAGGAACAGAGGACTGGGCTGACTGCTGGAGCTGTTTTCATGTGGAGGAGATTGTGGAGGGATTGTTGCTGCCACCACTTGCAAACCACTTCCCCCTTTGTTATGGTCGACATCTTCACCACAGCAGCAGCAGTAACCAATGACTGCACTTTCCACACATGAGAACACAGAGGAGCAAAGGATAGGGTGGCCCACAGCTGTCCCTATCACCACTTCAGTGCAGCACTTGACAATGGCTGCATGAGGACTTGCACTGACTGTTCACTGGCTGCATACCACTGCCACAGTCCACCTGCTGCCCACAGTCCACACCAGGAGCTGTCCTCTTCAAGTAGTTGGAGATGTTGGCAAGATTGCTTCAGTGTGTTTCCTGTTAGGGGAGGGTCTTCAGGTCCAGCATACTCTGAGAAGACCTCTTGCCATGTGGTCATTCTGCCTCCTGCAGCATGAAACAGCGCTTCAGCTCCCTTTCCATTTCCATTTTACTTTCTATCCACAGGCTACAAAGTACTGGTAATCCAGTGTACAGCACACCAACACTTGCCTTTCTCCATTTTCTCCACTGTCTCCACAAAACTCTCCATAACTGACATTATTACATTCTGCAGAGGAGTCTCTTCCAAGTTCCTTCTGATCCAACAGAGCATTTTGAAACCTGGAAGTTTTTTTTGAAGGACCAGATTCATGCAACAGTCTTGAGGAGGGTATCCTTGTGAGGCCTACCCTGCCCAGACCCAGACCACCACAGGCACATTCTCAGTTCCCCAGAGATCATTCTCGACAGGCATCATGAGTATTAGACAACTCTAGTACTGCCCTCAGTGAAACCATGTCCCCCAATGTGCTCACTTACCACTGAAGGTGGCTCACCTCTTGCCACTTGCCCCAGAGGCTGAGGACCACTTTATCTTTCTAGCCTGTCTCAGTAGATGCATGGGAAGGCAGTCCTTTTTCTACTGAATATTAATTCATTCCCCATCGATACCTCCATTGTCTATTTGTCCTACTACTCACAGAGAGCAAGAAACCCCTTTGAGAGGGCCTTTTCTCCATTGCCATGAACAGGAGAGGAGAACATGATGAGCATGCACACTGTCATATGAAAGGAGGCTGAACAAGGCTTTCCCATACATCTTCTTAAAGCTCTCTTCTCTCCAGCCAAAATCTTCAAGTCTATTTAATCTCCCTCCCTCTCCCTACCGTAGTTTTGCTGTTGTTGTGTATACCTCTTCTGTTGTTTGTAGAGATCCTCCCATTTAGGAGCTAGTAGCCCAAGTCTAAAATTCTAATGGATGTAACTGTGAACAACTGGCCATTTTCAGGCATGAGACGAATTCTTGGGCAGTCAGCTGCACAGATGTTTCCTTTCACTCCACAGTCTTGAAGCAGGAGACTCAAAAGGTCAAAGTGCTGGACCCAGGTCCTGGCAAAACAAGAAGAGTCCACAGAGTCATTGATCTGCTCCTTGAGATCATGGAAAAAGTGATTCCCCTGCACTCTTAGGTAGCCTGTTCCTGTGCAAATTACCTGGTAGCTGGGTACTTTTCTAATTTATAAATTAAATCTCCTCTGCTGCAAAGCAGGCCAATTACCCTAAGAGGAGATGGAGAGCAATTATTCACTCCTTGCTTCAGAACAACCCAGTGTATAGTATACACAATTGTCACATCCTTATTTGGGCAGCTTTACTCTTCTCTGGGGAAAACACACCAGCTGAATATCTTCTGTCTTTTCTCACATAACCCATTTCCAGCTTCTGCTCTTTCTCTTCTTTTCATTTGCCTCTGTCATTCTAACAGTGTAGTACCCTAGATAGGGGTCATCTCCTTCGTGAGCCCTGAGGATCCACAGCTCCTGCTGCTGAGTGGGGGGCAGTGGCAAACTTTGCCCATCCCCTTTGTAGTGCCCAGATCAGTCTCTGCAATGGTGCTTCCACTTATTGAAGCACAATTCAGCTTGTGCATTTGATTGCTCCTTGTGTTACTTCTCACCTGCCTGCATTGAATTTCATCTGGCTGATTTTGCAAGACCTTTCTAACTGAATCATGTGTTGGCATCTTCAGCCCCAAGTTTATCCACAAAGCTGGAAGGAAATTTATTCAGTTGCCTCAGTGCAGTTGCGCTGGGTACTCAAGAGAACCCGGTGCATCTGACAGTCACAGGACAGCAGCACCCTGCCAAACTGGCAGCAGGAGGCCAGATGGGATATCCGAGGGTATCTAAAATTGAACAGATGTCCATATTTAGGCATTTAGCAGTGTCTGATCAGTTTCGTCATCTAAGATGTTAATAAAAAGGTTAAAACAAATAGCTATCTTTTCAATCTCTGTGAAAATGTGGCACTATACAATGTGGGAAATTGTGCAGCTGGAATAATTCCCTCTGAGGTCAGATGGCTGTAAAAGAAGTAAAAGATTGAGTAGCATCAAAAAATCTGTTCTTCACTTAAAGTGACAACAGACATTCACCAAACAATAAACTTGTGTCCCTATTCTTGCAATATCAATGAGTAATCAATCATTAAAAATAAAATGGTACCTTACATGTACATATGTTAGTATATATTTGAAGGAGACACATGAGAGAGAACATGATTCTTTCTTGATATTTTTTTTTTTTATATACTTTCTATTTGTAAAACAATATTAACATCAATGCCACAAAAGTTCTTGTGTATTCTCTGTGTGGCTATTGGTCTGACTTTGTTGGTATGCTTGAATTATGAGTTCAAAATTTTTTCAATGAACTGGGCCTAGGATAGATGCCTGAGAGACTTAAATCACTTTCCCTGCCTCAGAACAGATTCCAGATATTAAATTCTAAGTCTAATGTTTTTTAAATTGTCCCCATGTTCTATGATTTGCTTTCAATCCTATTTCCCTACTTGTAGGAGACTCTCATGTCAGATTGTGTCAAAAGCCTTATGAAAGTCAAGGTATATCATATCTATCACTTTCTTCTGTCCATGGGCCAATGACCCCATTAAAGAAAGAGATTAGATTAGTTTGACATGATTTGCTCTTGACAAGTTCATGTTGGCTGTTTCTTACTGCCTTTTATCCTCTAAGTGCCTATGAAGTCATTGTTTAATATTTTTTTCTAGTATTTTTTAGAATATCAAAGGCACACTGATGGGTCTGTAATTCCCCAGCTCTTCCTCCTGCCACGTCTCTCCCAAGGTACCTGTAGGTTATGGGAAATTCCCCTCTTCTTTGGGGAAAATAGCATTCATTTCCGTATCATGGTGAGTGAAAACCAGGAGTGTTGTAACACAATCTTGCAGCCTAAGCTCACTTTGTGCCTGCCAGCTGCCTGCAAGACCCAGTGCCTGGGAATAGGGAGAATCAGGGATCAGGGCTTTTTCCACTTCTCCTGGAGAGATGGCCCAGGGACACCCCACCCCCCAGGAGCACTGTGCTTGACTGGAAGCCTTCAGGATGCTGAGAAAAAGATAAAGTAAAGCCTCCCACCCTAAAATCCTTTCCCATTCACGTTGTGAGTTGAAGCTGGGTGTCAGAAACGCTGAAATCTCCGGCATTTTGGAGATGGGAGGGCAGTGTGAAGCAAACAGCATCTGCTATCAAGATTGATAGCTTAGCTGGCTTTGTGCCAAAGCGAACTGTTGCTTCCCAGCTTTAATTCAGACCCCTGTCTTGGCCATTCCACACCCAAAACCCCATCCCAGCCAAACCTCCCTGCTGGGCACTGGACCACAGGGAGCACCTGACAGGAAGACCAAAGAAGGCTGTGGAGCACCCAAGGAGGACCAATAGCTCAGTGCCAGCTGCACTGACTTTGTCGAGCTGCTCGCTCTGTCAGCGAGACAATATTGCGCGCTGCTAAAGGTGAGGTGTCCCTGAAAATATATTCCACTCCTGCAGACCGGGGAAGATGCTGTCAGTCAGCAGCAGGGGCAAGCCCTGTAATAGAGTTCACCAGCCACTGGAGAGGAGCTCATCTGTATTCAGCAAGTCCCTCATTGAAGGGAATTATGCAGGGGAGTGAAGTTCTCTCTCTTCATCCATGTTGTTTTGAAGTTACAGGAAGAAATGTGGAGTTGGCACAGGCCCTTAAGAAGGATTCAAGCTGGAATCCTGCTTGGGTGAATCACTGGATCTCACCCGACCAGATCCAACCCAACACCGGTTCCTAGTGCCAGCCAGAACCCTGCCAGCAACCGAGTAACCAACAAGACACATGGATCTCCAGCAATCACAGGGAAGTCCAGTTCTGGACTTGGCTGTGTTCGTGGGGGTCTTGGTGCCCTCTGTATCTGCGTGCATGAGTCCAAGTGCGGTACAGCAAGCCCAGCACTGGCCACTGGAGCTCTGCTGACATCCAGGCTGCATCCCAGTCTAGGGCACTGACTGTGGCTCTGCATGGGTGCAAGTTTGGCACGGGGCCATGGAGACTGGGACTTCCGTCCATGGGAATCCAGAAGGATCACAGGGATAGTGGGACACTGCAAGAGCCACAGTGTCCTTCACTGGAGAGGACAGCGAGTGGCATTTCAGTGTGTTGTTCAATCTGTCACCCACCTCAAGTGTTTCCTCCTACACACACACACACATTCATACACACACATAGTCAGGGATGTTTTATGGCCAGATTTTTTCTCAACTCTTCTTAGTAGCAAAAAATAACAGGTAGATATCTTCTGCAGCTGCTGGCAGAGATGGCAACTGATGAATAGATAATGAAGACTTTATTCTCCATTTGTTCAGCTGTTTAGGAGGAAAAAAGCTGGTAGAAAGTCAGTGACGTGCTTTTGGATGTATGATAACATAGATGCTATCAAATTCCTCCTCAGAAATTAATTTGCTGTGGCAGCCAATTGAAGCAACAAAGCTGAGAGCACCCTTTTGTAAGTCTCCAGGAAATACCTTGTGAGCAGTATACAAACCTACCCCTTTTAATTGGAGCTCACAGTAAGCTTATGAGCCACAAAGACTTTTGACCGGTTCATGCTGTAATCAAGTTTAGTCATCATTATGCAAAACTAATTAGCAAGTCAGAACTTTTTTTTTTTTTTT
>VXBW01007587.1:343212-376915 GCA_013400375.1 Thinocorus orbignyianus
CATTTAGAAATGAGATCCCCGAGATCTTCCCTTACCCTGCCCTTTTCCTGCTGCTATTCTGGAATTAAAGCTTCTCTTTCCATCACGACAAAGGATGTAGTGAATATTTAAAAAAGTCAGCTTCAGCTCCTTCCTAAAATGTCAAAAATTGAAGAATACTTGGGTTTCTTTGCCAATTATTCTGTTCTTGGAATTCATTATTGCAGCAAAAATTTGAGATGTTTTGAGCAGTTTATATGACTTTGGAAAAAAACACACTTCCCCCTGCAATCTTTGGCAAGCTGGGTTTCCAATTTGCCAGAAATATTTGCTTAATATTTTTGTTTCCATAGTGGACTTAAGCAATATTGTTTATTTGCTTGTTTGTTTGTTTTTCAATTCCCGTGAGTCAGAAGCAATGCAAAAACGTTTTGCAAGATTAAAAAGAAAATTCCTCCCAAAATAAGATACACCCTCAGTTCTCACTCTGTGCCTGTATCTTCCTCCCTGAGCACAGCAGTGCTCAGTCCCAGTTTGTGGCAGCCCCAGCAGGTCAGTGCCTTAGTACCAGGACCCCCAGGAGCCCACCCCAGCCTCCAAGTTTCGGAAACCTGCCTCAGTAGAAGGGATCCTCAAAGCACTGTTTCCAGCTGTGCAACAAAAAGCCACATTCCAGTGAGAACTCATAGCCTGAGGTTTCCAGGTTACCTGCTCCATGAAATCACTGTGCTCCAGGGACCTGAATTGTGTATCATGACATTCCAACCTAAGTCTGCTTTACTGACTAAATGCAAGACAGTTTCTCGAGTCCCTGACTCTGGGATAGTCTGCCTTGCAAGTGTGCAGAAAACTTGGAAGCGTGGAAACCTCAGCCCCCTTGCAGCTAAAGCAGTGGGCTAGCCCAGCCTCTGCAGGTCCTAGAGTATGCTATCTCTGCCACATAACAATCCCATTGCCATTCTGCATGGAGCTGAGGACTTCCCACAGCTGGTTCTGGAGACTATTTTGATGTAGTACGTCCTCCAGCAGTAGTAGGGTTTGTTGGTCCTACCCAATCTCCTCACCTCTTACTCTCCAAACTACTCCAGGATTTTCAAGTTTTCCTCCTGCTGGCAAGGATGCTCCTGGTAGCAGAGACCTTGCTCCCGTGTGGTTACAAGTACCAGAAACAACCACAGCAACCAAGACAGGGTGATCCAGGACACCTTAGGATCTGATTCTGTCTGATGGCCTCCATTCAGATATGGGTAGCTGTAGCAAGAGCACCTTTCTAACCAAGGATTTGTTTTGTTTTGTTTGTTTGGTTTTTTTTGAGGGGGGAAGAGGTGTAATATAGGGAAGGTAAAGACTCATGCGATAATTCAGGTTAGAAAGGATCACTGGAAATTATGTACTTCAACTGCCTGCTCAAGATAAGATCATCTCTGAGATCAGAACAGGTTTCTCAGGACTTTATCCAGCCTGGTCTTGAAAACCTCCAAGAATGGAGACTGCACAGTCCCTCTAGGCAACTTGCTCCCATGCTTGACTGTCCTCATGGTAAGAAGGTTTCTCCTTGGCTGTCTTGCAGTGGACTACCAGAAACCGTCCACACACCTTAGGGTGTATGAGCTCTGCTCTTGAAGGGCAGGGCTGGAATTCCGAGAAATCCAAGAGATGACCTGGAAAATACAGCATGCAGTTCAACAAAGACAAATGAGAAATCCGCATTTAGATGCACAACTGCGCTGAGACAGACTGTGGAATGACACACGGTGCTGTGGAAAAGGACTTGGGCACCACAAATGGTAATGTGAAAAGGTGAATACTGTTCTGGGTGTGTTGACAGGAGAGCCTCAGGGAGGCATATGGGATCTGGTCTGGAGAGCTGCAGTTCAAGAAAGATGAATGAAAAAGTTGAGCAGCCAGAATGAGAATTATTAGCTGTAACCTGCAAAGAAAGGTTTAAATAGCTGGAGTTATTCATCGAGAGAAGACTTAGGGGAAACATAATAGTCTGCAATTATATAAAAGGTTTCTGTGAAGAGGAAGATAATAATTTGTTCTGCATGTTCATTCTGCTTAGGAGATGGGGTAATTAAATCACAGTTAGAGAAATTCAGATTAGTTATTTTAAAAAAGTCTTTCTAATGTAAGGACAGTTAAACATGGCTATTTATTTTTCCTGGGTTTGTTGTTGAGCTTCCATTGCTGGAGGTTTCTAGGAACAGGACCATCTCTACAGACACCTTTCCTGAAGGACACTGGTCTTTCCTCGGGTCAGGGAGGTGGAAGAGGCGGTTTCTTTAGATCTGTTCCAGCCCTATTTTCTATGGGTCTTTCACACAGGTAGGCTCATCTTTTCCAAAAAGTGCTTATGCACTGACTGCAACTCTAGAGATCTTAGTACCTTTAAGAATTGGATATTAAGTCCATTCTGAAAACAAGATGAATGGTCCTAAAGTACTTAGAGTTCTGCCTTGTTTTCACCAACCTCTCTGAGCAGCTAAGCTTATGATGCCATTTTTGGTAAGGTTTAAAGCAGTAATTAAACTTTAAGTAAATAGGGCCTCAGAGACAAAGAACTCCCACACATCTCCAGGGGCTGCACTGCCCCTACACATTTGCTGCTCTAGACAAATACATCTTGTCATTCCAAACCCTTGGGTGCAGCCCTCTGGTAGGGTCATGATTGGAATGAAACCAGCCTGTTGACCAGCTCCCTGATATGGGGTCAAACTCTGCTGTATGAAATGTATTAACTTTAACCAGAGCCACAATCAGCATTACCCAACTGTCTAACAAGGCTGTTTATTGTCCGTAAAAGAAATCTGTTAGGAAACTTTTTCTCCACTGTAAAATGTGTTTGATCTTCTTTTATTCACTGAATCCCTCCATACTCATTGCTGCATTGATCTTGGCACTGGTTGGGTGACTGACCACCATTTCCCTACTGTGAAACAATTATTCTAGCATCACATTGAGAGCCAAGGACAGACATGAATGCATCTATACTGTGGAAGAGAAGAAAAGTAACCAAGGCAACTCATGCAGCTCTGCAAAGTAATGAGGACTTTCAGTTCCTATTGCCTGTGCGTGGCGGTGGTAATAACCACGCTTCCCAACTTTGCTTTGGTGTCACACAAGATTCAATTCAACTAATTCCTCTTTCTCAGAGAGTGCCTCTCAAAAACCAGATGTAGGCTGGACCAAACCCTCCGCTCCCAGGCTGGATTCAGACTCAAACCCTTTACATCTTCAATCATCTGAAAATGGGCCTGACAAATGGAGCAGTGAATGTGTTTCATGTGTCTTCCTTTGACTGTAAAATAAATGACCTTATCCAGGGCTCATTGCCTTTCTCCACAGTTCTGCCCAAGTGACAGAACTGTATTACCACAAAAGCTCATGACACAGCACATGAGGTGCCTGGGCTGTATTTCCACTGGAGATGGTGGGAATTTTGTCTGTTTGGAGAGAGATTGAGGTGTTTCATTTGTAACTGGAGTCCCACATATGAAAAAGAAATACAAGGACTGGCTAGTGGTGTCAGCAAAGGTTCTTCTCAGTAAAGCCTGGTTGAGTTGATGCTAGAAGACGAGGTTCCACCACCATCTCTGTGATCAAGCTTGAGGGAGGTGCACAGTAATACTGTCTGCTTTCTTGGTTATAAAAAGGAATCTCATGATTCAGTGCGAAAAGGCTCTGAATACAGATTTATCTCTAATTCTACCCTTATTGCTGCAGTATCCACCAACCCACAAATGCCATAAGAACTGCAGCTTGGCCCCTTATTTTAAATACTGAGTTTCACAGGTTGCCTCTTTCTCAGCATGCACTGATGTCAAACTTTTGATGTGAGCTATCTAATGGGGAGAAGAATGGCATGTGTGAGATTTGCTTATGATGCATTTTTTAGACTGCCATTAAACTGATCTATTGCTGGAACAAACAATAAAAAACTGATTAAAACTCAGCCCTTCATAAATTAAACATTGTTGTCTCTCTGGCAAGCCTGCCTCTTGGCAGAAAGCTAGAACAATTGAACTTGGTGCAATGTGTATCTACAGAGTGACAGGCTGGGTGGATTTATTCCTCTTCCACGCGACATTACCAAATAAAAGGTACATTGGCAAAATCAGGAAACTCATGAACCCTGCTAGGCTAATGGCATTTGCAAAATACCTGTCCCAGGTGAGCTACTTTTCAAGTAGATAAGCTATCAAACTGCCTACTTGAAGGTTTGGGGCCTTTTATGAATATAGATATTTTAATTAGGGTGATTTGTATTAACTGCAAATGTTCTGCTGGGTGAATACAATGACAAATGCTTGTGCCTGGTGCCTGATATCCTCAGACACCTGCAGCAAGAATCTCTGGGTTAGCCAGTGCAAGTACATGACTGACTCAGAGCTCCTTTTCAATGTAATTTCATTGTGAGGAAAGGCAGAGCAGGGTTAAGTAAGAGCTGTGAAAAGGTATAGCAATTTTGTTCCTTGTCCTGATGGGAATAGTATGCTGCATCCCCACCAGGAACATCACAGCTTTCTGCTCTGCATTTGCATGTAGATTGAGCCTCAGGTAGCAATCACAGACCGATTTAAGCATAGCCCTCTCTCTCCTTTTGCTCTTCTCTTACTCCCACTCCAGCTCCTACTCTGGGAAGCACCAAAAGAAGAATGAGGTATTTTACAAAGAAAACCTGATGGCAGCCCAGCCCAGTAGAGCTGCAGACCCCACACCACTGCTGTCAGCTGTCATGTTTTTTCCAAGGGCAGTGCATGAGATATTCCTCTGCAGTGAAGGATCCCCTGAGCTCCAGTGTTACCTTGTGCTTGCCAAGGCCTTGATTCCCAACTCATCCCATGGGTATGAGTTTGTTTAATGCCCCTTCTTACACACTCAGTCTTCTTTCTGTAGGTCCTGCCAACCAGACAGTCTGTTAACCCACATCTCCCATAAGCTGCTGCTCACTTCGTCTTGTGACTCCTCTGTATTCATTCAGAATTCTGATTGCCTCTTTTTGCAAGTGTTTTTTGAGCTTGTAATGCACATAAGATTATGGTATTGGAGCTGCTTTCTAGTGCTGCTGATGAGGTCAGCTGTAAGAAAAATAGTAACTTCACTTGGGTCTGGCTCTTGGACTCAAATATGCGTGAGAGTAGACCATGATTTCAGATGCTCTTCCTCTGAACTAGCCAGAGCTTGGACTGTCCATAAATACCTTTTATTTGAGTGAGGACAGGTAGTCTGGTGTGCACTGGTTCAAGTCTCTGTTCATTCTTCTCTTTCTTCACTTTGTTTCTTTGATTGACTGCACTGATGCGCCATGTCATAGCTCCGGCACATTCTCCACATTTAATAAACAACTATGGGTTCAGCATGTGGCTTCTCTCCTTTTTCAGGATACAGAAAACTGCTTATTCTGTAAATGTGGTGAGAAGAACAGAGATCTTCAGTGGTTCCAGGGACTGCATGGCATGCAAGCAGAAGCTTCTGTGTCGCTTCCAAGATACTCTGCCTTTGGACTGATGGGATTCTTTCTGACCGGCAAAGACTGTCTTCTTTGGAGGCTTGAGAAGAACGGAAACTGCAAAAGAAGAGAAAGAAAAAAAAAATAAAAAAAGGCTAGCCACATGACTGAAGCAGATGATCCATAAAAGGTATCTGGACAAAATTCCTCTGTGACACTGAAGAACAGAAGAGTAACTCTCACTAGGAATTACTTTGGCATCGGTGGAGAATGGATATGGGTTTGTAGAGCTTATTTTCTCAAGGATGAACAATCTCTAAACCCAAAAATATTCATCAACAGCATCTCAACCTGTTTAACCAAGATAAATCACCTTAAGCAGCAAATGATGCACATTCTTCAGGCTACAGCATGGTGCATTTCAGCATACAGGCTTCATTTAGTAAAGAATCTGCTGCCCAGTGTACTTTGTCCCCAGGTCATTTGTCCAAGAGACCCAACAGCTGGAAACTGGAGACAGAGATGTTCAGTTATAAACTGGATGCACTTTTAGTGAGAACTAGGGTTCCCACAGCCACCTTTTCAAACCAAATGGCAGTTCCCAAGTAGGATCACGATAAGTACTGAAGTCTTGCTTTTAGAATCTGAACCTTATTTATGTTTGAAATTTGGTTTGTGTTGTTTTCCAGTTACGGGATCTTACAGATTTTTCCTGTTAAAGAGGGCTCTTTCACTGACCTACAGACTGTTTGATGTCTACTCCCCCCCCTACATGCACATTAAGGTAGCAGAGTGGAGGACCTGCTGTGAAGCTCACCTTCCTTGAGCGCCAGCACTAAGCTTGAAACCAGCTCTGGTGCACCTCTAGACCCTTCCTCTCCGCAGTTGTGACCTCGTCTCTGCTACTTCACCAGATACAGTAGCTGTAGAGTAGAATGCATGTTGGACCTAAAAGAAGTAGATTTTCTATTGCATCCAACAAGCATGGGAAAGCATGCAAGTTCAGTGGAGCCACTGTAACAGGGAGAGTGGGATAAACCAGAAGGTGAGGTACTATAAGCAGCAGTATCTGCTTTCTAGCCAATATTCAAGGAGAAAAAATATGCCTAGTCTAAAACATTTACTCCTGTCATGCCTGACAGTAAAGTGAACATTAAGGGCTAAAGGAAATCCTGGCACCTCTTTATCTGTCCCTGGACTCCCCTGCAACAATGAAACAGCGTTGCAAATCTGTCTGTCAGCTTCAAATTAAAGCAAAAGGTTTCCAGGCTGGGCTTGATAAAGGACTTAGTGAGGTGATTCTGTGGGGTAGGACTAACAGCAGAGCCTAAGCATAACGTGAGACGTGCTGTGGATCATGATGGTTATTGCCAAGACACTGTTCTTGTGATGCATGGGCACATTCTGACCATGTGGACAAGCTGAATCTGTCTTCTCCTTGTGCTGCCACAGGCAGGCTGTTACATCTGCCAGATTTAGAGTGGTTTGCAACGTGTGCACAGCTTCTCTGGACACATGGACAAACTCTCTCTGGCTGGAAGAGGTGAACCTGGCCTCACGGCTTCCTGCTGGCTCCTCTTGGCGCAGGAGGAAGATGTGTGCATGGGACCAGACTCCACATCTGAGGATACCAGTTGTTCCCATTCCTCTTCTTGGCTGTAGCCACTCCATCTGAGGCAGAAATAAACAACTTGCCCTCCCTTTAACATTGCAAATGTGGTGCCCCAGCAGAGATCCAGCTGTGGGTCATTTGATCAGCCACTCTTTAGGCATGGTATAAAGTTACATCTGTGCTAATAAAGAGACCTTAAAATTCATGTCCTTGTGTCTTTTCCCTGCTTCTGGGCCATTTCTTTTTCAACCTTGATGCTATCTGGCTGCTGTTAAATAGCTCCAGTCTAAAGGACACCTCCTCAATATTGATTCTGACTGCTTAAACTTTGTTATTTCATTCAATCTTTTGCTTAATACTGTACCACACATGGACACCCTGGGCTGCATATTTAGTCTTCAGCTATTATTGGTTTGGTATTAAATGATCTGTTTCATCATAAAGCATACACAATATTAATCTTAATTTTTAGAAGCTAAAAAAGTATATAAGTAGATGACATTTCGATCAATTAAGCCAGCTCCTCTTTCTTCGCCAAATTAGCTTTCTACAAATGGCTTGTGCAGCAAAGCAACGATGTCTTTAGGAATAGAGGAGAAGATCTCGGAATAGAAACCATGCCACCGAACTGTAAGCAGCCTCTATCTGGCCTGGAATGTCAGTAAGTGGCTGATTGATACCCAGAGCAGGATGGACCTCAGGTTGGTTCTGGACACACAGACACCCTCCTGCACAGGAGCATCTGGTCTCTGAAGCTCCAGGTAGGCACAGTTTGGCCATGATTTTCCTATAGACACCTGTGAAGGCTTTGTCTGCTGAGTCACCAGTGCTATTTTTAGGAGCAGCTGGTGAAAAAGTAATCCTGAAAGAGGCAGCAGTGCTGCAGATGCAACTGCTGCCACTTTGGTCCTTGCTCTAGATCTAGCAGCAGTGAAATTCTGGTGAAAAGGACAGATCTCCTAATGCCCAGATCTCAGGGTGCCTGGAGAGGCTGTGCTGTGGTGTTGGGCTGTTCCTGTGGCTATTACCCAAATTGGGTTGGAGTGGCTGCGCTTCATGAGCTGTGCTCATCTCCAAGGGTAGTGATGGTGGACCCTGCCTCCAAGCTCCAGTCTGATGGGTGTGCAGCTTCATGGCCACTCATACATGGCAGCTGAACAGACCAGGAGATGGCTTCTGGACCTGAGTAGATATTGGCACAGAAACATCTCATTTTGAATGGAGGCATTTGGGCTTTTCCCAATGGAAAACATGAAAGTGGGAGAAACAACAAAACCTGTAAATCTTCTTCCTTCAATCAGAAAAACTTACTGAAGATGTGTTTGGAAATGGATGGTTTTGTCAAGTTGCTCTTTTTCTTTGCCTCTGCTGCAGTCACTAGGGCATAACATAGCTGCGCAAAGCTTGAACTGGTCCATCCAATGTGTGGCTCTCCTGTGGCTAATGTCCTGCAAGCTCTGCTCCTCCTCAACTGTCTTCCCCTGCTTTGAGACAACTGGACATGTTAATCACCTAATTCATTAGTTGATGCCTTCCTGTCGGTCAGGGTAAAGTGTGAGTCTGTATATCTTACCTTCACCATGCTGACAGCTCTCTCCTTCACAACTAGAAGGCAGTCAGCTGATGAAACTTATAAATGTCAATAAATCTGCTCTGAAACACTACTTTTCACCGCTGCCCCTCAACTCCTGGTCAATCAGGAAGAAAAGGAAGTGCTCAGCATAAACCCCTCAACCTGAAAAGTCTGTGCAGTTCTGCATGCCTGGGAGACCTGTCCTTGCTCCTCCTCTCTCAGCTCTTGTCGGCAATGGCAACTACCCCACCACTGGTCACACTCAAACCCCAGGTATGAAGGGTGTAGGATGTGCCTACACTATGGACCAAGGTTTTCAGAACCTTCTGCTCCTACAAGTCACACAGAGACTAGAAATAGGCAACACCTGGAGGGTCCTTCACCCCATTCCAAGGTCTCTCCATGGTCTCTCCCCTCTGACTATAGAGGTGACTATGAGTACAGATAATGTGCCCAAGGCTGGTGAGATGTACTTGACCCTCACATACATCAATCCACCACAACAGACCTAGTTTCAGGTTATTTCTGCCATACACAAGCTCTTAATACACTGCTACACTAATATGATATAGACCTCGCACCTGCAACACGGGGTTGTGTCACACCCTGTCTGTGCTCTGCATCAGTGAAGAGAGGAGGACAGCATGAGGTTTGTACACATCCTATGATTATTTGATGTTTGCTCATCACTGCGGAGAAGCATTTGAAGATGCTTTGTTCATTAATAAAGAAACAGGACCCAGGACCTTACTAGTCTTAATAAGAAAACTATTTTCTAATCAGTTTAGACTTTTGCCTGAGGTGTTTGATTAAGCAGACTCAGAATAACTTGCTCATGGATTGATTTGAAAGTGTACTCCTTGTCAGTTGAGTAATAGAATTGTTATGGAAGGGGAGGGTGGTTTATGTACCTGTAGCAGATTTTAGAGAAGAAAGCAATGAACAGTATATAACAGGCTATTGTGATGAAGTTTTAAGCTAATAAGGAATTGTACTGAACTGACATTTTGGATACAACAAATAGTTTCAGCTAGACTCAATAATTATCCAGGATAATTTTCTCTTGTTGATTAAAGTGTATTGAAATAATATTTGAGAAGTCCTGCAGGGCCTGAGTCCTGAAGATGGCGTAAATGCAGCTCCAGAACAGGGACAGAACTTGGCCGTTGCAAGAAAGGAGAGCTCAACATTTGTTTAAAACTTGGAAACCTTACTGTCAGCTGGAGAAAGTCAGGGACTGGGGTGGATGTGGGATGCTTTAGTCTCATTCCAAGCTGTGACCTTCCCCAGGAACACGGAGGCAGGTGGGGATCAGTGCAACTGGAAAGGCTGGCCACAGCAGGGGGGACACATGAGGGCAAATTTCTGCTGGTACATGTCATGACTTTTCTGAATCCAGAAGTCAGCATGTAACAGAGGAACAGAAGTTTTGACTTTAATGGTGAAGGAAACAGCTAGACACGAGTCTTAGAAAAGCTGTCATGTTCTGCCATCAGTGTTCAAGCACTGCTGTAACAAGAGGGGACCAAACCCTGAGGCTCGAGCCTGATATCGAATTTATATGCAAAGGAAAAAGAGAATTCTGAACTGGTATTTCAGGCCAAGCTGTCATTTGCCATCAATAGTGACAAGTAAAATTTCAAGTTAAATCTTAAATACACAGAGCTCGCAACTTTGGAGCTAAAATTTTAATCATGTCTTAATTCTGTAATTTGTGTATAGCCTTTTGTAACATAAGCTCAAAATGTCAGGCATCAGGACAGACCGTGTGCAAACCTAAATTGCATGTATCCGAGCTTTAATGAAAGCTAACTGAAGTAATATGTTGTTTGCACATGTCCTGTGTCTCAGGATAAAGACACAGAGCATTGATGCTGAAGCCTCCACTGGTCTGGAAGCGATGCAGCAAACTCTTAGAGGAAAATATGTTTAAGACTATAAACAGGTAGGAACTCCCTACGCTGTGAGAAAGTTTTCCCTGGGTAATCATCATTATATGCCTGCCTCGTTGCTGTAATCTTCTGCCGTTGGGTATGATTGGTGAGAGGAGGCTGGGGTGAATGAGCTGTGCCTGACTGAGCACAACCCCTTTTATGAGCAGAGCTTATCAGACTCGCTGAGGTGACGGTCCACAGAGAAGCTGTGCCATAAGTAAGGAGCAATTTCAAAGCGGCGCCTGGAACTGTGCCGAAATGCACAGATAAAAATTAGAGTTAACTCCCCTGGCTATGGGAGCTGCCCTGGATTTACACTAAAATAAGGTGTTAAGGTGAGAGACTGTTCTTGCCTGTTTAAGCCAGGCTCACATATTTCAAGTGGATATGAGCAGAAAGAGTAAAGTATGTTTAATAGCTACTAGACAAAGCGACTACTTACCCTGCATATTTATTTTGCCTGCATGAATTCATTACACCAAAATTAAACATGTTTTCTAAATTATTAATAATCCTAAATGTTTATGAAAATGCAGAACAAATAAGCATGACAAACACTGCGATGCAGATGAAAGAAAAGATAATGGTAATCCTTACATACTTGTATATAGAAAATGAAGAATTTTGAGTTAATGAGATTTATCCTTCTCTCTGACCATTTCAGTGGAATATTTTTTTAAAATCTATTAAACTCAAGATTTCCCCATAAAACAATACAAAATACTACAAGAAAAAGACATTAGAGTCAATCTATTCTTTATGCTAGTCACAAAATCAATTGCATTTATTGTTCAGAAAAATTAAAAACCTTTCTACATTTTATTAAAGTGCACATCTCAACCATACAGGGAGATAAATAATTGATACATTCCAAATACATCACCTACAAAATATTTTTTTGGAAAAAAAAAAGTAACTGTTTTATCACCCATTTCCTTCAATAGCAGTGCTCTGCTGTTATGATGTTTACAACTTAAATGGCTTTTCTTTCAAAAAAAGAAAACATGCCTGCTGATTATTATTTCATTGTGCTTAACATTATTTTATAACAAACCATCAAATTCACTGAAGATAAAACCCATTATCTAAGGAAAACAGTTGCACACTAACAGGTATAGTAATTTTGTTCTCGCAGCATGATAGCACTTAAGCAGCTCCACGGCAAGTAAAGCATTTAGGCTGTGTTGAGGAGTCTGTTAGTCCTTAAATCATGCCTGCGTGTCTGTCTAGAGGGTTTGTCTCTGTCCTCCTGAAGGAGCACCATGGGGCTCAGGGAGCTCCTTGCTGTGCCATGTGCAGGTTGCAGAGATGTTCCTCTCAGGCAGGGGTTGGAGGATGCCCTGGGCATAAGAGCAGCTCAGGGCAGACAGCAGAGAACAGGGAAGCTGCCCTATGCCTCCACAGGTCATCTGCAGAAGGGGCAGAAGGATGGTCCCACTCCCCAGGTGTTTTCAGGTCTCCCATGTATGACCCCTTGCACAGGCAGTGGGAGATGTAGCTTTCTGCCCCCTCTCCCACCACAGAGTCATTAAATCATAGAATTGCTGAGGTTGGAAGGGACCTTTCAGATCACTGAGTCCAACCATCAACCCAACACTGACAGGCCCACCACTAGCCCACGTCCCTCAGCACCAGGTCTGCCTGGCTTTTAGATCCCTCCAGGGATGGCAACTCCACCACTGCCCTGGGCAGCCTCTTCTGTGATGACCCTTTCAGTGAAGAAATTTTTCCTAATATCCATCCTAAATCTCTCCTGGTGCAACTTGAGACCATTTCCTTCTGTCCCATCACCTGTTCCCTGGAAGAAGAGACCAACCCCCCTCTGCCTACACTCTCAGGGAGTTGTAGAGAGCAAGAAGGTCTCCCCTCAGCCTTCTTTTCGCCAGGCTGAACACCCCTCACCAGCTCCGTTGTCCTTCTCTGCACCCCCTCCAGCACCTCCAATGTCTTTCCTGTTGTGAGGGGTCCAAAACTGGACACAATACTTGAAGTGGGGACTCACCAGTGCCCAGAACATGGGGACAATGACTTCTCTCATCCTACTGGCCACACTATTACTGACACAGGCCAAGATGCTGTCAGACTTTGAGTAGGGTGAAGAGATGAATTGACAGCCCCGTGTTGTACCTGGACAAGAATACCACAGTAACTCCTGCCAGAAGCCCAAGCAGCAGATCTTAGTGACATCCTGAGATGCTACCTCGGGGCTCTCTATGTGCAGTCCTACATCATTCAAGTCCTCCAAAGAGCCAGCCTAATCTTTATTTCCCTTTATTGCTCCACTAACTAGCCTGTAACTCCTCTGCTGGGCAGACATGCCAGTTCTCCTGCAATCAACAGTAAAACTGCCTAGGCCTTATATTTATCCCTGTGCCGAGTGCCCATGGAGTTTGTTACACTCCTTCCTCCTCCTGCTGCTTTCTTTGTGGCTGTGAGGCGAAGCTGATGTGACAGACTTACAGCTTTTGGAGTTCACATGCTTTTCACAGCATATCTCTGCCACCACATCTTATAGACATTGATCCTTCCATCAAGGCATTGCCATTGCCCACAGCTGAATGTGGGAAAGTAAACCACAGAGAAATCATGACATCCAGAAGAACACGGACCTGAATGGTTTGGCCAGGTCAAGCCTTGATATAAGGTCTTCCAAGTTCCCTGTGAATATGATAGTATTTCCTTGGTAACGTTCTTCATATTACCCTAATAGTATTCAGTTTCTTAAGAGATCAAAGGGATTGAAAGGGTTTCCCTGCCGCTGAGCCCAGTCCTTGGCTTTTGGAAAGTTGCTGTTACTTTTTTGGTTAAGTTGCTGTTACTTTTTGTTTGCTGAACTACCCATATTTATGACCAATTTGTTCACAATTGCCTTTATGTTTTTTCCTGATTAAAATTTCCAGCATTAAAGGATATGTTTGAGAAAGAAAAGCTGAACTTATAATTTGCTATGTCTCTGAAGGGTTTAATAACAGCAGAGTTGTGACTCTTGCATGTGCTTATTAAAGAGCTAAATCTTAGGTCATGAGAAGCTATGGCATGTTTATTGAACACAACAACCAATTAATAAGTAATTAATAGTTTAGCAAAGTTTAGTATATTGAAGTGGGTTTTGAAGAGCAGGGAATCATTTCCTGGCATCAGGAAATGCGGGAATACAATGAAAACCATAAACGTCACTCAGGGCTGGACCTTACAAAGGCTATTAATGGAAAAGAGGTAAATTTTTTCTCGCTGTTCAAATAAAATGAGAACAGGGAAAGATCTATAGCCATGATAATGGGGAGGTAGGGATGAGATTAAGGCAAAATGAAGCAAGTACTTGGGGTCCAAATGATGTAGTAACTACTCACTGTGAGTTGGCGAAAGGGAACAAAGCCCTGGGTGGGAGAAGAGGTCACAATTAAAGTGAGAGCAAATCTCAAAATCACTGAGATAATAATCTCCATAAAAGGGGACTCAGTAACCTCAGTTCAGAATTTGGAATGACTTAGCATGCCAAGCCATGCTTCTTGTAGCAAATGCCTCCAGAGTTATCGGGTTTGGGGTGACTGGGTATGACTGCAGAGTAAAGAGTGTAATACCTGTATCTGAAACAGAAATAAGTACCTCTGGCTTGTTATTGTGACCTAAGTGTTAACAAAAGCTGTATGATAAAGATTGAATGAAAAATATCAAAAATAGTTAGTGAATGACAAATGAAATTGCATTCAGCATGGTCTACGACGGGTAAATTGGGCCAGAATAATTTGATGCATTTCTGTGATAAGAAAACTGCTCCTCCGGGTGAAAGAATTAAGGATGCCTCCCCACAGATATTCCTGGGAGTGGAAGAGAACTGTCCTCTGCAGCAGCAAGATGTGACACACCTACCTTTCTAATTCAAAGCAGAGCGCTTCTATTTCAATCATTCATGGCTCCAAATAAAGGCAGACCGATACTCTGTTTGGAGCTTTGTAAATTAAATGCCTTCAGGTTCAGAAGAGTCACAATGGTTCATTGCCTTCACTACAACAAGAATGTTTTGTGGCATTCCCAGAAAAAAAAAAACAAATAATTAAAACAAATCCTTCTATTTAGATAATTCCTTGATACACAAAAGGCTCTTGACTTCCTAAATCCTCACCGGCAGTGGGCATTTTCTTCCGGGCTCTGCTGAGGTGTTGAGAACATTTGCCAAGAACATAGTGAAAAAGAATATTACTTATGCTGGTTTTAGCCATATTGATTTATTATTTGTAGCACTCATTATTTGGCTAGTATAAAGCAAGTTGCTGTACACATCCAGCTCTCGGTTTCCCAGGGCAATGGGGAATGAGGACGCCTTGGATAAGGAGATGTGAGGATGACATCAGCACACTGAGGACTTGGTGCAGAGCTACTCTGATGCATGCAACCCACACTGCAGAGTCAAATCAGCTTATTTCCGTATTCCCCACCACCTATTGCTCCCAGGGCACTAATTGCCTTAATCATGGTATCAGTGCATGACATGCAGTGCACCACAACTGCACCAGTGACCCCTCCCAGAGACAAGGTGACACGCTTCAGAAATACCTGTCACTCTTTCCTCCTCTTGGTCTCAGGGAAACCACTGTCTCCTTTCTGGGCTCCCCTGACTCTGTTTGAGATGTTGTATTGGGTCAGACACAGCAGTGCTGTGCAGAGAAATACAAACTAACTTGAATAAAGGCAGGTGATGTCCATGGTCCAGGAAAACAGAGCAATTTGGAAGAGCTGTGCCTGGAAGCTCTGTGGCCAACCTAATGCTAACAGCAGAAGTAATACATAACATGGGTAATCTGCCTCTGGATAAGAGAGTTGATATATACATAAAGTAAGCTTTAAAAACACAGCCAAACCAAAATGTTTAGGTAGTATCAAAATGAAATATTTAAGGGATTTTTCTAACTTGCTTTGCAACTCAACTTAAGGCAAAACATAATTTTGCAATATTTAAATTTCCTGAAATATAGTGATTTCAGTTTTATACCAACTCTTAGTACAGTTTCCACCCTGTGTTTTATATCTCAACTTGGGGTTGATTTAAAGCAGACCTTTAGAAAGAAGACACACAATTTGAGTTTAAGGACTCTCATTGATCTACCACATGCTTCTCTGAGTTACTGTTGAAAATATATACCTTATCTGTAATCATTCCATCCTGTTCTGTATTAAAGGGCATTCCATGTTCAGACCAACACAGAAGGTCTGTATATGTAGAAGGAAATGATTTTGATATGAAATAACGTGACTTGGGAAAGCGGCTTTTGCTTCAAATGATTTTTGATGCACTTTTAAATTCAGAAATTTCTTTTGACAAAAATTTCCTCATTGACAGTGCCATTAATCCTGATTATTGTTAGCTATTGAATGTTATTTCTAATGAAAATTTTCATTGGCTTTGAAGCTGCAGTTTGCTCCTTCCTGGCACCAAAATAATCACACAAGGGCTCAAAGTTCAGAGCAGTGGTCTGTCATACTATATAGCTCTTGGATATCATTAACAAGTTATTTGATAATTACTTCCTAATACGTTTTGGATCCTTTGTTAAAGTGATTCATTTAAAGTTCATAAAGCTGTCATGCAAGCCATGTTCTTTAATGTCTTTAAGTTCCATTTTCATGAATAAAACATATACACATTTAAGAGTTCTCAAGTCTATACTTTAAAACAATTAGGAATTCAACAAGTTCATTAAAAGTATGATCTGATTAAATGTTCAATCAAAGTGAATTTGCTGCTGCTAGTTCTCTTGAGTTTCCTCTTGATGTTTTTGTGCATTGCAACCCTCAAATCCCATGAGCAGGAAGCTGTAGATGTCCTACCACTCTGAATGATGATATGTTAACAGCAACTTCATTTCTACTGGGTTATTAAACACGAGACACAAAAATAATTTTAAAAAAATAATAATTCTCTCCCTTCCCCTATATTTCTACTGGTCCTTCAAATTCATCTTACTGTGAGAAAGAATGTTGTCTCAAGAAAAACACTACAAATTGTTTAAAAAAATTGCTTATAACCCAAACTAAAGGTGGTGTACCAGCCAATGCATCTTCCACTAATATTTACCCTGGTTTCTATGCTGCAAAAGCAGTAGGCGTGGGGCAGTCTGCAGACCCAACTAAAGGGGAACCAGAAACAGATTGTTAGGGGCATAAAAGTATAAGGTTCTATCTACATTTCATCTACCACTGCCTGACCTCACACCCATGGACTAGAGCAGCTGAGACCTTTTTTCCTCAAAGCCACTTGCCTTCTTGAGTGAACTGGGCACTTGAGCACTGTGCTGTACTTGGCCCTGGGTGTACTTTGCACTGTGTGGTGCATCTTTGGCCTTAAGATACCAGAGTCCCCTTGCAGTGTTTTCATGCCAGGACAGCAGGGTCCACTGCTGCACACCCTGTGGTATGGTATGAGGCACTACAGAGGGTCCTTGAAGATGCAAATAGCGTTGAGATGGTGATGGTGTCGGAAGGATCACGCAACAGGGGAAGCCAGAACTGCTGCGGTGAGTATGGGTGTGCTGCCTACAGGAAACCCCAGAGAGCTACAGAGCTTTTGAACTCAGAAGTGTATCTAAGGAAATTCAAGCAACGTCCACATGGATTCCTACATTTGCTGAGTGAGATGCACCCATGCGCCTGAACCAAGGTGAAGAGTGTGCCCCAGAAGCTGCATTCTGAAAGCAACTTTTTCTTCTATTTGAAATAATGAAAAAGGAATTGCTCTGAAAAATATTCAGTAGCTCATATATTGCTCTGTACTGTGATCTACAGGGAAAAACGCGCCAAGTGTATACAGGCTTCTAAGTGCTAACATGGCTTTCACGTCAGTTTCTCCATTTTTCTCCTACCTGATGACGATCAGAGTAGGTGGGCTCAGAACTAAAGCTCTCTTGAGATGCCATTGGCTAAAAAGTTACATGCATTCAAACAAACCATGTGTAGTTTAATGGGCATGGGTAACTTAATAAGAACTTCATCTCTGAGATACTCTTCTGAAATGTGTAGTGGAAAGAGTTCAGGGTTTGTGCACAGAGTGCCATGGGAATAGACATGTCAGGTTTCTGCAAATAACACAATTATTTCCACAACTAAGGAGGAGGGATATCCTTTCCAGTGCTGTTTGTTCCCAAGTCTCAGCCCTAGCTCAGGGCAGTTGACTCATGACAGAAAAGGAGTAAATGCCTTCATACTTTCTTATACACCATGCCCCAAATGTGGCAGCCTCTGACGTCTTCCTGCTGTTCTCAGCAGACCCAGAGGACATCTGTTTGTACCACAGAAAGGAGAATACTTGGGCTTTTTTGCCTTATCTTTGAGCCTGAGGATGCAAGACGGTTGTAGCTGATTGATGTAGGACTGACCTAGTCAGTGCAGACGTGCATACAGCACAGCAGGATGGTTCACGGGGATGTTGTTCATTTGTAACACACCCCAACGGTCTGAGTGCTAAACTAATTGCTCCTTAGCCTCAAAACCATGGAATTTAGACTGCATATGAAGAAGAAACAGTGCACTGGTAGAAAGGTTTCACTAATCATTATCAGGATCTATTTAAAAGGGTGACCCAGCTGGGAGCTGGCTACAAGCATGAGGAAAACCCACAACTTCCCCAGAGTCCCTTACATCCCTAGGATAAGCATAATTTCTTCTTTGGCCTTTCCTGGGTAGTAGATCCCACCTGTTTATGTGACCATGTTTTGAATAAACAAAGCTGCTCAGTATCCACCTTGTGCAGATGCTGCAGATGTCAGCTCCACAGCCCTGTGTTCCAACACTCCATACACACAACTGCTGAGCTTTGCCACAGGCAACTGTACATTTGGAGTCGGCTGAGGCATTTGGAGAGCCTGAAGCCACATCAGATAAAAACCTTGGTGCCTGGAAGGTGTGCTTGTCCATGGGCTCCTCTGGATGGAGGCTGCTGATGTTTCACTTGGCTGCCAGCTTGAACAGCTCTCCATGTTTGATGCATCCCATGCTCCATTTTATTACACTTCAAACCCACTTTGTTTGCAAAGGAGGAAAAGCTGTCAGAGGCCATTAATCCAAACAGAATTTAATCTCTCAAACAGCATTTACTCAGGCAGAGCTGCTAAACCTATATATTAAAAAACTGTTGACAATTAATTAAAATGCTTCGCTGTTAAAGTGTGAATGGGGCTGCTCCGCAGGGCATTGTCATGTGTATCAACATCCTCTCCATGGGACACACACCTCTGCTGTGTCCTGGCAGCAAGATTACTGAAAGCACAGTCATGGCAAGACAAAACCGTGGGTGACGCAGGTGATGAGCATCGCAACCCTTACATTACAAGATTGCAGCTTGAAAAAGGTGAGACAGAAGTCCAGAACCTTATCGGTCAGGCCTGAACAAGGCTTAGAGATATTGGAGTTATCGCCCAGTCAGAGAGGAGAACACACAGTCCTAGTTCTTAATAAGGCAAATCAATTAAGTGGAAGATGGGTTTTGGGGAAGTCAAAGGGAGAAGCAGTCAGCACGTCACAGGCCCAAGAGCCCTATAAGAGCATGTGAGAACATGAAGCAGGGGAAAAGTGGCATTTCCAGCTGGCAAAAGTACATCTCTACAGCTGTGCAATTGTCATCACAAGGATCAATTTTCCCACACTGGCCTGAGGCAGGTGACATTTCTTTTAAGCCCAGGTCAGAACTATTTTAGTTTCACATAAGACAGTAGCAGCTATGTAATGATTATTGCCTGATGACAAAATGCTGCTAGTTAGAAGACCAAAGTCACAGAGATCCAAGAATTTCAGCTGCAGCGGCCAAAGCAGTATATGGTAGCACATGGTAGCAAGAGGGCAGGCAGAGAGGGGGACACAAGAAGCTTCAATTGTTTTCCCTTGCAACACCTTGTGGAGAGGAATCACCATCCCTTCATGCCTGTGGTGTGCTGTGCTACCAGGCACCAGTGAGGTAGGGGCTGGAAGATATGCTCATGCCATTTGACATATAGATATAGAAACTGATGGCAACTCAGTTATGTCAGACTGCAGCCCTGTCTCTCTTGGTTGCATGTCTAGACACAGATTCCTGCCAGCACAAGTCCTGCCTTTAAATGGTGTAATCTCCCTCCTGTGGAGACAAAAGTCTCCTCCTGTTGCTGTTTTTTCTGTTCTTGTGCTAGTTATTCACATGGTTCAACTCACACTCTGGAAATGATGGAAAATTGGCTGCAAATCTCCTCTCTTCCCAGTGTCGGGAAGACAAACAGGTAGGCAGGAAATCTGTCCCTGGACAAGGAGTCCTGACCAAGCTTTGGGCCACTGAGATCTCTGCTTCAGCCATTTTCTTCTCTCTGATATGTGTTGTTTGTAGTGGTTTTCTTCCAAATTACTCCTGATTTAAAGCTGGGCTTCATTGTAGAAATGTAATGAGTACTCAGCCCTGTTTTACTACGGAATCATAGAATTGATTGAGTTCAGAGTTGGAAGGGACCTGTAGAGATCACCCAGTCCATCTCCCCTGCTAAAGCAGGATTGTCCAGAGCACATCACTCAGGACTGCATCCAGGCAGGGCTTGAAGATCTCCAGAGAAGGGGACTCCACACCCTCCCTGGGCAGCCTCTGCCAGGGCTCTGACACCCTCACCCCAAAGAAAGTTTTCCTCATATTTGAATGGAACTTCCTATGTTCCATCTATAGGAGTATTACCTACTCCTTGGTTTTCCTGCTGCTGGTGCAAATGCTATGTGCTCTTAATACAAAGTTAATCTAAGACACAGGAGGTTCCTCTCTTGCTACCAACCCATGGGACACTACAGCATTAAGCAGAGGCCTGAGTCAGACATCTTCACATCTACATAAGCTCTAGTTAAGGATCAAAAACCTGGGTTGCACAGGGTGCTGGAACTGATAGCTTTATTGGGCATGGGTTGCACATTGACCTATGCCTAAACGCACCAGACTGTCTATCGCCTCCAGGCATCTCTAAGCCACCACATTCAAGCCACACATTGCTGTCCACCCAGTACAAAGAAACATCAAATCTCTCCCTTCATCCTCTGGCTCTTTTATGTGGAGCAACTCCCACTTTAAAGACTCTGAGCAGGAAGGTGGCCACAGAGGATGACCCAGAACAGTTAATGTCCCAATTACCTCTATCTGGGCTTGTCTTCTCAGCTGACATCAGCAGCTTCATCATCTTGCCAGCAGTAACACTTTGTAACACTGAAGTTTTACTCCTTGGAGGCATCAGTAATGGTCACAGGTGAGGACCTCAGCTGATCTCTGAGAGGAAGAGATCTCCCACTCCTCCTAAGGGCAGGCTATTGATCAGGGACATTCACGAGTTTAGTTCTCATTAGGAGCTGTATTAGGAAATGTTTTAGGTAGATGGAAGACCACAAAGTCGTTGTGCCTGAGCCTGTCCAATTTCTCCTTGCAAAAGAACCTCCTTGTCTTCTGTTGCGGAAAATAATTCAGATTTCCAGAGTCTCTCCAATATTTTCTGTCTTAAGAAAGGTATAAAAAGCAATGGGATTATGTTTCTTCTCTTCTCCAGTGTTTTCAGAACCCCATGGGAGCTGAAAATGAGTGCTGCTTCATTTTTGGAAGTTTGCCCTTCAGCTGGCAAATTGGGATTGATTTTGTTCCTGGCATTGTAGGAAGTTGAAATGAAAACAGCTAATTTTAATATTAGCAACAATTTCAGTTCATTACCACCTTTTCCTGCCAAAACATCTGTGCTGATGTATGCCAGACCAGCACCATGGTTTGCAAGAGCAGCCAGAGGAAATAGCATTCAGAGTTTTATTACAACAATATGACTATCAGTGTGGATGAGAGAGCTTTCCTGTTGGATCTGTAGAAATATCATTAGCACTGAATTTTCATTTTTTGGGGAATAATCAATCCTAAAATCTTCCCAACTCGATCTTTAGAGTCTAAAATGTATTCTTCATCCCACTTCTTCCAACTGTGTCTGTTTATAAACTTCACGTAGAATAAAACAAATGACTTAAACTTCACAATAATATAAAAAAGCTTTTTCGGGTTGGAAACCTCTTCCATTTCTGTGCATGCACCCAGGGCTGTATCCAACATGCCAAGCATGACTGTTGCATTTGGAGGGTTTTATTTTTAAATGAATGAGCACTTTGATTATTACTGAATAACATAACACAGAAAGCAATCTGTGGCTGGGCACTTTTCTGTCCTGATGCCATTCCATCTAAACTCTACACAGGAGAAAAAAAAAGTAAGAGAAAAACAGTGATAAATCTCTGCAAAACCTCATTATAAAATCCAGCTCAAACTCTTTCTGAGGCTGGTCAACTCTTAGGAGTCTTTCTTCAGAAGTGCTGAACCTACATCTACGTTCCCTTCCTTATCCTTGAGGGGGATGATCACTCTGTTGTTTCAGGGAGACAATTCAGCTCATTAGTGTTATTTTTTCTTAAAAAGATGAAGAAATGCCCTCTTCTTCAGCTGTTTCAAGCAGACACTGATAGCCTATTGCGCAAACAGGCTTCATAAGACTGTCTAATTGTATGTGGTGACAAGGATGCTCATCCGTCAGCACAGCTGGGAGGGATGTCCAGGGGATCCCAGTGCCTCTGGCTGAGGCTGGGGGCAGGTAGGGTCTGTGTCCTTGCCTGACAGGGCTATGTGAGAAGCTGTGTCACCAGGCTAGGAAGATGTGAGAGAAGGTGAGCAGAGCACATGGTGGTGGGGAAGATGCAGAGGTGCTGCAGAGATGGGACTGTGGTGTTTCAGGAAGCACTGAGAGCCACATCTCTGAAACTTTCCCTGGCTAGTGCTGTGCAACACGGGCACTGCACAATGTAACCATCATTTCCAGTTTGTTCCTTGGACAGGTCTCTCCCGCCAGATGTACCTTTAACCATTAGTGGCTGACATTAGCACCACCCAATACCGCCAAACACATTTCCATCAGTGTTGGAGACTCCTTGCTCCCCATCACATGGGCTTGTGCGATTCCCTTCCGCACTCCATTGTGAATTCTTCTGATGCTTAGCAATGTAATTCTTCTTGGTCAGCATCTGTCTGAGATCTTCTCAAGCAACACAGGTGACTGTGTTGTTACTGCCATATCTTGTCTGGCAGAAGACTCATGTGCTCGTGAGGGTTTCTGGAACACCTCTGGTAGTTGCGTTGCTCTGCGTTGTACATACCCACAGTGACATCTTGTGTAGCAGATGGTCCAGGACCATAGATCACTTAATAATTTTCAATCTGCCTTGTCAATCTCTCCAGGCATCTGCGAGTCCCTAGTGGTGCTGATACCAGGTTCTAGCCCTACAGACACTGTGACTGCAGTTTTCTATCAAATTAAACATTGGTTGAGGGGGTGTTAATGCCTGATCTAAGCTAGTAGTGTGCTGTTGCTAGGTTAGATGGGCATTTCTAGGGGTAAATTTCATCTCCATGTCTCCACTGAGTGCAGAGAGAGCTTGGGCGACTGTGTCATACTAGATGTCTCACTTTTGCAGGGCAAAGTAGGTGAGGTGAGCTCCATTCTGGCTGACAGCTACTGGTCTCTGTATTTTAACTTTACTGAATACAGATAAGGAAACTCCACCATTTTCCAGAAAGTACATAACTATTTTGCCATAGTCTTCAGTGAGCCCTTGGACAGAGGTTTATGCAGATTAAAAGGAGAAGTTTAAATCCAAGCTATACTGCAAAGAACCAAACCCCATACACTATGTTGGAGGTTGGGATGGCCTTACAGAGTGAGAGCAGAGGTCCGTCTCCTTGTTATCCCCTAACCGCCAGAAATAAGAACAGCAGAAAGGTCCAGCCCTGCTGCTCCCCGTGACTTGGAAAGCTGGGTACGCTGGTCTCTGCCATGGATATCCCTATTGCACACCCCATCCATGGAAAGCAGAAGGAGAAAGTTACTGCCTCAGTTGTCATCACCTTGGCACCATCTAGCTTATCCTGCCTGTGCTCTCAGACTGTCCTACCTCCACAGCCAGCTCCACATGCCACCTCCAGGCCCTGCACAGCTGTTTGGTGGATATTTTACTTGATGGTACAAGTCATGGGAGGGAGAAGCGAGCAAGACTATGTAAGCACAAAGACTTGGGTATTTGTTGAAGTTTGATTCTGTGAGGAGATTACAGTTTTTCCACCCTCTGGAGCAGTTGTGGGAATTGTAGGTCTGGGTGTAGTTTGTCATCTCATGCTGATCTCCTCTCCCAGCTCTGCAGGAGTGCTCCCCGTTCTTGGCTGTCCAAATATCTTTTTATGTCCATGCCATCTTGTTCAGCAGCTGTTTATGAAACACTCCAATAGTTCAGCAAGACCTCTTGGACACGAGCAGTCTCTTCTCAGCAAACTGAACATGGTATGAGCAGGCACATTTTCTCAACATAGATTTGACATCAACCTGTGGCAAAATACTAGAAGGGTATCTCCAAATTTGTCTGCCACCCAGGAACTCAACTGCTCTGAGTTCTGAGCACCCAATTCCCCTTCCTGACACGTATTCAGAGTAGCTTTTCTGACGTTTCCTGACAAACATGACCTTCTCAGTGAGGCACCCAGCCTGTGGCTGCCAAGGGAGCTTGAGAAGGTCGTGTCAGAGGGCTGGGAGATTTGAAGGCAGGAGAAGGATCCAGGGAAGGAGATGATGAGTTACCTGTGGTAGCCTGAGGAGGCAGGAGCAGGGATTGGGAGTGAGAGATGGGAGAAGGTGGTAGTCTGGGTCTAAAAAGACAGTCCAGTAAAGGGCAAGGAAGCAGCAGCAGAGGCGAGGATTCAAGGTGCTGGCCATCTGAGAAAGGGGTCAAAAGAAAAGGAAACTGATGTCCCAAAGAACATTTTTTAGAGTCACTGTCTCGGAAGCAATTTAAAGGTGGAGTTCCCCTCACCGTAAAATCAGTGCTGGATCTCTGGATAAAGGCAGAGGAGCTATAGCAGTGCACAAGACCAAGCTACCAGGAGGTACACAGTCATGAAGGGCAGCAGAAAAGCTGTTGGCAGGGGAGCTCTGACCTGGGGCAGCATGGCTGCACTCCTATAACCAATTAAAATGGGTCTTCTAGGAAGCAAAGTCAGGGATGCTTATATATAATACATTGAAAGGTCATTGGATAAGATGCAAAAAGAGAGAAGCACAACTCAGGAGCACTCCACTTGCTAGAGGTTTCCCATTATCCAACCTGTTTCTTCATTCTTTCTCCAGCACAATGACTCTCCTACTTTTCTGAAACAAGGCCAGACTTTGGTCTGGTGGGACTGAAGTGTAGATCCATTTCCATCTGCTTTGGATCCCATCAGGTCAAAGAGAGGTCAAACCCACGTGTTTGCTTGTGTAGCCTTAGTATCTTTCTCAGAAGACACCCTTCCTTGCCTTCCTTCAGTCATTGACTGATGAATGTAGTGCTTAAAGAAGTTTCAGAGCATACCTGCCCAGGGGAGCCACCACAGCTTTGCCAGGTTGCCTAGTTTGCAAGTCCTGGATAGCTGGAAGATGAAGACAGATGCTAGGCATGCAATGAAAGCATGTTGTTTTTTAACACCAACAGACTTCAGATGTCTGTGTAATTCATCCATTCCAACAGCACTGGTAAAACCTGCTGATTAATTTTCCTTGGATTAACCTCACTTGAATTAGTTAAGCACAGAATTAGTTTTTCTGCCATTAAGGAGGCTGCTGTGAAATCCTTCCCAGGGCCTTTCTAAGGCTTCGGCATCTGCAAAGGTGTCTTTTCAAGGATCACTAACTCCTGGAAGCGCTGGCAAAAGGTACCCTCTTTTCCCAGCCATGCAACAGCTGCACGAAAGTAATGAACCTCCTAAACATTAACTGCTGATCTGGAGTGTCTGGAAATGTAACATTAATTAGGAACTGCACTGATTATACCTTGTTCCTTCAACGCCCCAAATGGAGCTGAGCAAAGAATTTAAAACTAGTCATTCCATTAATTAATTAACTTTAGCAGAGTTTGTGCTGTCCAAACAGTGAAAAGATTGTATTGATCTCATATCTGAAATTATGCAGTTACCATTTCAAGTGGTCTTGTGCTGCTGTAACTTCATTATGGCAGGCAGAAATCAAGACATTACACTTTGGTGGGACTGGTGACATAGCTGTGACCCTAGTGAAAACGCTGCTGAGGCTGCAGAAATAATTTTAGTCTTAGAAGACCAGAAAGGAAGACTGACACAATTTAATTATGGTTATGACACGTGTTTAGGATTTTCTTATAGAAATGTGATTTTTGGGGGGAAACAGCATGAACTCTATCATTCAGAAGTTTATAGTGTGAGAAGTCTAACAGGTGCAGACAGGACAGCGAAAACTCCTAAAACTTGCTTTTTCCATAAATCTTCCTGGACCTGCTAATGTAAATACCTCTGTCTGGGCCTGTGTATACATGTTGCAGTGTGAGAGAGTCTTGCACTTTTCATCTACTGCAAAATATATTTCTCAAAAATAGGGCTTTATCTAAATCTGTGTTTTGGCTTTTTATCTTCTGGGGTTTATTTATTTCTTCTTGTTTTGGTCTCCAAACTATTGCATTTATTTCTTGTTTTTTCAAGATCAAACCACAAATGTACTTAGAAAATGAATTTTTTTTGTTTCCACTATTCCAGTTTAGAACATTTTCTCATCTGATTACCTTTAGATGTGTGACCTACATACCTCCTCATCTCTTCCATTCTCCTGGATTTCTCTTCCTGTATTTTCAACCTTCCATGTTACTCTTTTGTCAACACACAGGCTGTAGTTCAGTGTTTTATTTGGGCTACTCCTTGAAGAAACAGGTAAGGGCTGGATTTTAGCTGAGTTTATGGAAAATCTCTTCTGAGTTTCTCTTGAACTGCTTGTCATTGAAGCCTCTGCTTCTGTGTCAAATTTGCTCAATTGTCTCATGCATTCTCCAATAATCAGGAAAAGGGGCTAAGAGACAGGGAAGTGAACAGACATCCCACTCACATAAAACTAATTTCCTCAGAAAACAAAGCTAAAAGGTGAGGCTTTTCTCACTAAAAAAAAAAAATAATAAAAAAAAAATCTACCGTATCTTTACTGGTCTCACTACTGAATGAATATGCTGATGGTGCAGTACATTGGAAGGAGGGTGTTCTTTACCAGCTTTAAATAACTAAGTGCAATCTTCACATCAGCAAAGGGGATTTTTACAGCTTCCAAATGCCATTTTTATTTTACCCATAACCCCTCAAAAACAACGTGTGGGAACATCTTCTCTCAGCCTCCAGCACAGCATGCCCAAATAAAGTCTCCGCTTCTTGCACTGTGCTATGAAAGTAGCACTCATTCCTGTTAAATAGTGTTCAAATCTGAATTTATATTCTCAGGCTTATTAATTTTTCTTCTCAATGAACTCTTACACTATGATCAGTACAAGCATGTGGGGTTTCTATCCAGTAACGCATTAAGCAGTCATGTGTTGTTTATTCTCTCACCTGTGCAGAGGGAGATGTGTGTACTTTGGAGTATATTATTTTTCAGAGAGTCCTGCTTTAGTCAATAATATGGATGCTTGGTGGGATTTTTAGTCTTGCAAAGCCTTGAAATAGAAATTCCCCATGTTCTCCTTAAAGCCAGAAGACCGAAAATACCAAAACAGTTTCCAGTCTCTAATGCCATATTTTATTCAAACACAAACAACAAGGTAACTTTTGAAATAGAGAACATTCAGCTCTTCTGTGTGAGGCAGAATTTTAATAAAGATGCTTGAAAACAAATCTGTTCTTGTGTCATGTTGATAACCTGGGAAATCGGATCCCACCCCTGACTGGGAGGTAGAGACCCCATCAAGTTCCTTATTGACAGGCTTGTGACAGGGAAGAAACAACTCAAACTTTGGAGGCACCTCTGGGAACCCTTGTTCTCCAGGTTTTTTGCCTGACTGCAGATGCTGGCGAAGAAGGAGGGGACCATAACAGGGAGATATAAATAAAAAAGAAACTATAAAACTGAAAAGAGTTCAAAATATGCTGGAGCAGTGGAACAGGCAAGCACTTGGCAGGGACCTGTGGACAGGAAAGCTAATGTCACTACGAGATTGCAATGGTGCCCAGAGGATAAGAAGCATATTCCTGTGATCAGCTTTCCAAATAATGTTTAATTCCTTAATATATTTCCCCACAAGGGGTGGAACAGAGGCATGGGAGCCAGAGAGCTCTCCAAGGAGAGTCCAGAGCTATTACATCCTTATACGATTAGCATGTACACTTCTGCTGGGATCGGCTCCACTGTTTTTAGGAAAAGCAGGAAGAACAATGAGCTGATTCAAGGCAAACCTCAGGGTCCAGCTAGCAGCTGAACATTGAACATTTTAGCTCTTTTAGCCTGAATCTTTCCAGGCACAACTGCTTGAAAGCAGGGAAGAGTCTCTTGTTCTGGCTGAGGGTGTTTTCTGATCAGTCCCCTGACGTGGTCCTCACCTGTGGGTCACAGCCAGCCCAGCACATTTTGTTCTGGGAGCTCATCTTGCCCAAAGGGGTCTCCAGCTTGTCTCTGAGTCCTTCCTCTCTGATATTAACATATTGAGGGATCAGGGTAATTCATAAGTCCCTTCATTGAAATGCTCACAGTTTTGAAGTCAAGGGACTCTGACATCATGGACCTAATGGACCAAGACTGTTCTTGTACTCCAGCTGATCATCCCTCCATGCACAGTGAACTGGTCTTGCCAAAACAACATTTTGCCCTCAGTCCCATGAGTCTGGTCCTTGGTTTTGCCCAGCTCACCAGTGCCCTCTTTTCTCCCTGCTGTGTCCTGGGAGACGGGGCAGGGAGGTCATACATCCACTTTGGTGGGAGGCTGCCATGTAAATCAGATTAAACTGGCCCATCCCAGAGAGATGGCAGGGGATGTTTCTGAGGAAAGGGAGAGTAAAGAAAACATGACTATGCTGCTTTTACAGTCAATTTTGTTTTAAGACCCAGGGAATCAGGATTGGATGCCTTGGTCCCACAGTATACTATGCAGGTACCCATTGTTGAAAATTTCCATCAAAAAATGTGAGAAGAATAACAGGTAGCAAATACCAAACGGTTACAATTCCTCCCACAAATTGTCTTCCCACACATCTTCTCCAGACTTCCTGGGATTATAGAGGGGGGGAAAACATTACAAACATAGGGTAAAACTAAATAATCTTTCAAAACTCACATGAAAAGCCTAGATCTCTGGGCAGGATTTAATCAAGTCTTGATTCTGCAAAATCAAATATTCTGAGAAGAGACTCCAAACCAGCCTCTTTCCTGGACTGCTTCTCCCATCACACAAGAGGCCCATTAGAGAACAAAGACCCTGGAAGGTTTATAACAATTATATTTCCTAGTTATTAACTTACTGGGGTCAGAAAGTGAGGAGGAAAGTTGTGCCATGGAAGGTACTGAAGCACTTCACCTTACAAGTACCAGCATTGTTTCCCGGGATGAACTCCACTTCACTTTGTCACACTGTGTTAGAATAATCTCATTTTTATCTCTGGGATTTTGGTTTAGTTCATCTGTGCATTTAAGGGCTGGTAGTAATTTTTTTTCTCCTCTGTTTTTTCCCAGGATACATGATGAAATCTTACAAAAATCAGTATATCAAAAAGATGATGATACATAAAACAGAAGCCCATTCCACAAACAATAAAAATAGGTAAAATTCAATATACAGCCCTTCCAAGTAATTTCAGCAGCAATTCCAAATTTATTGTCTTGTTTATTTATTTGATTGATGTCAATAAACATCACCATTCTCTTTTGCTGACAAATCCATTTCTCGAGCAATATTATGTCTTCTCTGGAGACTTGCAGGATCTCCTGAGGCTTGGTGGCACTCTACCAAACTCAGTGCTTAGCAGTGCAGGAGATGCCATGTATTTATCTCCCCACCAGATCGAAAGATGCACTAGATCCAGATCAATATGCAAGGTAGAGCACAGCACAATGTCAAGATTCGCCACGCCGACTCTCTGACAGATGGGCAGGGGCCTATGCTAAACCATTTGATGGGATTCAGCCCAGTCAGAAAATAAACTGTTCATCTCCCTTCATCCAAATGCCAAGAGACCCCAGGGAAGGGTTAGTTTGGGAAGATGAGTTGTTTTCTCGCAAGTGGTAGACTTGGCTGCTGCATTGCACAGGATGGACACTGTCGTGGCTGTTGGGATGTTGATATGTCTGTATGAACAACACCATGGCGGGCAGGTATCTGAGCTTGCCCAGGGTCTCCCAAGCATTGTTAGGAGTTGCAGCAAACTTTAACATGCAGGGTAAGGGCCCAGCACTGAGAGGCTGTGGATGGCATTAAGATTTATGAGAAACTAGCAGGTGCAATCTCATCTAGTAAAAAAACAGTCTGAAAAATATTTCTTTGGTGGTCACTATCCAATATTCCCTGGGGCACATCCCAATGAGAGTCTGTCCTTCTGTAGCAAAACTTGACATGGGGAAAGCTGGAAAAAGCTCAGCAGAATCTGGAGGCTTCACTGGTCCTGAAATAAGTGTACTGTTTCCCTGTCCCTTGGCTTTTTGGAAGGGTCCATAGTAATCCAAGAAGCCAAAACCTCTTGCCTCAATACCTCACTGAATTTAGTGTATGTTTTGGAAGAGTTCATTCACAGTAGAGCTTAAATTATTACATTAAATACACAGGGTTGGTTTTTTTTTTTTTTTTTGAGGGAGAAGTTCAAAAATATAAATGCTATGCATTACAAAGAGGGCTGGGGTAAAAGGCAGTCAGGCTGCTCTTGCATTCTCTGTAAATATCCAGGCTAGGAGGACGAATGCAATGAATTTCCTGTTTCTCTCCCACAGTACTAAGCCTTCAGACTGTAATAGTGGGTACCCCAGAGTCTGCACGTACTGCAGTTACAGCCCAGAAGCACTTAAATTTGCATCCTCCTAGATAAAAACGTGGCAACTCAGCAGCTGATTCAGCTATAAAGTCTTCCCCAATAAGTTATGAAAAGAGGACAGGGGACCTGCATTTTTCTCATTCCTACCCTTTCCATTATTTTCTTCTTTTTGATAAAAACATGTTTATGATAGTGGATAAAACATTTCTGTCATCCTTACTAAAAGCCTTTACTACCAATCAAAAATGAGTGATGAATGGGTAAACTGTATATCAAAGCACAGCTTGGAAACTGAGCATGTTAGCAAAGTAGCATTTATGAGAGCTGCTGATGGTAGGACATTACATTTTATATCAGAACATATTCAAATTTAGCTAAAATTAACCCTACATCTTCATTTTAAAATCTTCCACAGACATCTGGGCTATTTGATAGGTATCTGAGCAAAGAAAGTTGCCATCAGTGGAAGGGAGGTGATAGGAAAAAAATAACTGAAGGGAGCAAATTTTAACCACATTTTTCCTACGGAAACAAGCTACAAGAATTTTGACTGAATTAAAATGAGGAGGTAAATTTTTTCCTGTTACTTCTTGGTCTCTGGAAGATGAAATGACAGTATTTCAGGAATCGCACAAGCTGCTTCTTGCTGTAATGAAAACACTTCATTTATTTAAGTATTTCTGTATATGCCACAAGAATATCTTTCTATATCTTGACATTTGGACAGAGCCATGAGCTGAAAACAGTTGGTGTAAAACAGTTGGTTATGCTCTACCTTGCAAAGAGTTACTTACACAAGCTCAAATGGGAGGTTAACTGATGGGGTTTTTTTTATCATGAGGTTGCAAAACTAGACGAAGTTTGAACACCCACCAGCTCAGACACACAGAAACAGCTTGATAATTTATGCACCTTACAGTCAAAAGAGGAGAAAAAAGTTAAGGGTGGGTCTGAAATTCATGGAGAACACTTTGCAAAATGGCATTTTCACAGAGGACTAATTCTTACACCTTTGCTCCATCCCATTGTGTACCTACATACGCCCATAAATCAATGCGCTCATTGTTACCCCCCAGACCACTGTGCATTTGGCCAGGTTTGCACCTGGAAATCTTTAGAGACACATCCAAAAGAGGGATCCTCTTTGTTCTGGGGTGTCAGAGCTGGTCCATGAGTCACCTGCAGAAGACACCGCACCAGAAATGATTCGTGGCTCATTGATTCTCCTGATCACTCACAAATCATCTCTCCTTCCTTCATGTCAATAATTCTTTTAAGCCCTCATTGCTGTTTAGGGAGCAGTTGGAGGCAAAGTTCATTTCCCATCACCAGCCCTGGCATGTCATGAAAATTTTTGCTTTCACTGGAAAAGTGCAGAGATCTGGGTGAGGTCCTGCCAGGCTGTGTTCAGCTTGGAGGAACCAGAAGATTAACCTCACCCCCCTTTAATGACTCTGAGACTGAGTGTCTGGTAATTAAGCCCTGTGCTTGCTCCTGCCTCTGCAGATGTATTGCTGCCATTGGCACTAGCATGTGAGCAGCAGCTTCCCCGCACTTCCCTTTGATGTGCTTGAGCTGCAGCAGGGAAGCCAGTGTGTGAGTCAGAGGGGCCATCTCCACCCTCCCTCATTATACCACAGCCCTTATCAATAATTCATTCGCTGACTCCCGTCCGAGGCACAGGCAAGTCTATTTGTAACTCAATAGTGCCCCAGTCAATAAGCACCTGTAGTTATGTATTATTCTCCTTGAAAGGATGTACGAGCCTGTAACTACAGAAGTGAAACCTCGGAAAGAAGACAAAACACAGACTCAGATGAAAAACTGCCTCCTCTCAAGGCATCAGTATGGACCACGAGTGGGCGCAGGAGAAGATTTCATCTGCTGCTCTGATTTTGGACTGTCCAGCCAGAAATGCGCATCTTTGAGCAAAGAGACAGAAAGCATCATCCACTGTGAGCTCTTCTGTATCACCCAGAGGGTCTCAGCAGGCTACGTATGTTGCTCCTCAGCCATCCCCTATACACCACCAGCAGAGATCATGGGATGCAAATTCCCAGCACTCCTCCTACACCACCTAGGAGCTGATTAGGTGTGGAGAAAGTGAAGCCCACTGTCAGAAAAATGCCAGTTTCGCTGATTTCAGCTTCTCATATAAATAAGGGTTGAAAGATCAAGCACCTGCTGAAGATTAAGTTTTGCATCTTGAATACAAGCAATTTGAATAATGCTAAGAAGAGAGTAGATGGATAGATAAAGATAATTAAGTGCTACTGTTGTGATCCATTTGACATGCAGAGAATAAGAAACCAGAGTTATTTTTTAATAAAAACAGAACTCCTTCTGGATTTGGTCTCACTGCCTTCAAAACCTTAAGACAGATACTGTTGGTACTAAATTAAGCTACAAAGTCTTTCATTAAGCACCACACATGGGAATGTAAAGATGTTCTTGGAGGGCTGAAGGAAGAGGCCTTGTTCTACAAATGCAATAGAAACAGTAATGAAAATATGGAGAAATATACCCAAGATATATAATCCATAAAAAAACAAAGACACTCTCAGCGGCTCTGAAAAGCAATCATAAACAAAGTATCACAAAACAAACCTGGTGTAACAACGTTATGATGTAAAGACTGTGATTGTCTTCATTAAGTGAAATATATCTGTAGGTAAAGAAGGAACAAAACATCGTAAACAATGAGATCCACTGCAGCAGTAGCAGAGAGGAAGATTTTTGTAAAAAAACTCAAGCCTAATTCAGCAGATTGTCTAGCCAACTGCTCCAACTGGAGAAAGCATTGCTGCCAGGGCTCAGTTCACTACTGTAGCTTTCATGAAATTTCCCCAAACATCTGAAATATGCAGAAGGAAATTATCAACCATAAGACATCTCCAAACAGGGTGAAAAAATGTAGTGGCTACAGACTGAGGTTGTGTGCCTTACTTTAAATCAATGATAGGTAGTGTGCACTCATAGCCCAGAAGGCCAATGACATCCTGGGCTGAATCAAAAGATGTGTTGCCAGCAGATCCAGAGAGGGGATTCTGCAGCTTTACCCTGCACTGGTGAGACCCCACCTGGAGTCCTGTGTGCAGGGCTGGAGCCCTCAATATAGGAAGGACATGGACCTGATGGAGTGGGTCCAGAACAGGGCCACGAAGATGAACAGGGTGCTGAAGCACCTCTGCTAGGAAGACAGGCTGAGGGAACTGGGGTTGTTCAGCCTGGAGAAGAGGAAGCTCTGAGGAGACCTAAGAGCAGCCTTTCAGGACCTGAAGGGGGCTACAGGAAGGCTGGGGAGAGTCTGTTTCCAAAGGCC
>VXBW01007587.1:376934-404884 GCA_013400375.1 Thinocorus orbignyianus
TTGGATGGGGCTTTGAGCAACCTGCTTTAGGGAGAGGTGTCCCTGCCCATGCAGGGGGGTTGGAACTTGATGATCTTTAAGTTCCCTTCCAACTCTAACCATTCTATGATTCTATGATTCTATGTTCCAGGTGAGGCTGGATGAGGCCCTGGGCAACCTGGGCTAGTTGGGCGTGTGTCTGCGATTACGGGGAGGTCGGACTAGACGGCCTTTGGAGGTCCCTTCTGGATTGGATGATTCTACGATTCTATGATTCAAGACTGGTGTCTGCTTACAATACCTGTAGAAATGCCACTACTGGTGGCTGCTTGCAATATGGAACATCAACATCCATCCTACTTGATGTCTCATTAGGACACAATGCTGTAGCTCACACTGTCCATATTTTCCTCGGGAAATTTTCAAGGCTTGACAGAAAAGCAAGAAATGTTTTTCATTCCTCTGGTGAAGGAGAAAGAAAAATGAATTTCACTGCATGCATTTTCCAAAATCGACGGAGTGGCATTTCTGAAAAGTGCCCTGTTTAATGAGCCCAAGTGCACAGAAGAGGAATGTTACTGTTTCATAAAAAAACTAGAATTGAATATCTTTTGGTTTCCCTGCTGGTGCTGGGGCCTGCTCCATTATGGGGCAGTTCCCAGATAATGGAATCTACTCTTCCTGTTACAGATAACAGTGAAACTTCTAATTTCAGTGTGGCTCTGGGGGAAGGCACTGGTGCTGCGATCAGTATTAGACTCCACAGCCTTTATAACCCAGTGTAGTATTTCTGACAAAGCACATTATGGAGCAAGTACATGCAGCCTAAACAGAACTGAGGTTGACAGGGCAATTTTCACTCCTTTTCTCATAATGCTCCTTTCTAATTATAGTCCCTGCTGTGTGTGTTTTTCTTCTTAATACTCAGAACTAGGAGGAGCTCCAGGAGAAGAACTGGGATCTTTTCTTTTTACTGTCTGGAATATTTGTTTCTTAAGATTGAAGTCAGACTGATTATCTCTGACCCCTGCTGCAGCCAGGAGCGTTGGCATCTTAAGGGCTTTCAAAGCTTTGTCTTTGACCATATTAAATACTATGAAGACAGTTGCTTTGCCTCTAGGTTTCTCCTGCTGATGTCTTGAGATACTGTAACTAGACAGAGACCATCCCAGAGGGTCTGTTATTTAAAGAAGGAAAGTTAATGAAACTTACAGTTTTAGCCAGAGTTTTGGTTGTTGGTTTGGTTGCTTTTTTCATAGTTACGGGAGTATTAACTCAAGAGACTTGCAGCACGTAAGGCCAGAGAGCTTATTACTTAACACTGAAAACAGATAACTTGGGTGCATGAAGAAGCAAAGCTGGTCATCAGGCCCTCCTGACCTAAGGAACTGGCCAGAAGAGCCTCAGCAGTGTCCAGGATTGGGACTGGTTGTGGCTGTGGATTAAAGTGCATTCCAGGTGCTCAGCCCCTTCCTTCTCCTCTTCTACTCCCCTCCAAAAAGGCCACAAACAATAAGGAAAAGTGCTTGCAAAGAGCACAGTTCCACATCAGCTGAACCCATATTCAGTGCTGAAGAGTAATTAATGTTTCCTAAGGTCTTGTTATTTCACTATGCATCATATGCATCTGTATGTATTTGATCTCTTCCTCATTTAAAAGACTACCAGGAAGGTAGCAATTACAGTGGAGACAGAAGTAGTAGGGCTGCTAATACTCTAGTATCATCTGTCTGAATAGTTTCAGTGTGCAGTAGGGTGTATTTTCTGGATGCAAATCTGTGGTGCATGATCACATCACAGCATGGAAGGAATCATCTGAAAACCAAACCATAGCCCAGGTTGTGCCAGTTCTGGGCCAAATTCAGCTCTTGGCACCGATAACACAGGACAGAGCTCTTTATACTAGACCCTCACCTACAGTAGAGACCCGCACCTGCAGAGCGTCCCCGCTCTGTCTGCCATTGCTGCCCAGAGGGTAGAAAGTTCAGAGCTGTCTAGAGACATCTTTTCATTCATGTTAAAAACTCCCTGCAGATGAATTAAAGGGAGAGCCGTGTGGAGAGCAGAGGGGAAGGCTGAGAAGAGGAAAATATTTCAGAGAAGAACCTCAGATGTGGAAGCTCTTGAAAGTCAAAAATCTCAAGGGGGACGGAAAGGGTCTGTCAAGATTCTGGTCACTTTTGAGACCCAGCAACTATGTGGTACCCATGGTCTGGTGACATACGGCTGTCATTGTATTTGTGGTACCTTATCGATAGGTCCCTTTGCAGCCTGTCCACAACCACCACTGGATCCATACTTTCTTCAGAGCAGCTAATTTTGAGATGCATCTTTGAGACCCCAAAGAGGATTCCTGAGTCTAATGTAAATACAGCGTGGTAGTGCTAGAAGAGGCCTGGGGAGTTATTAGGTCACGATCTGGAGGAAGGGCCACTGATACAAATACATTGTAGACTGTCCATAGCTCCTGGGAACGGAGAACCATGTTTTCTAGGTAAAAAGGGAACTTGTTGGTGGAGAAGAGTGACCTTTGACAATGCAACAAAGCATGTTAGACTGTCTCTGTGGGAAGGACACTGTCTTACAATGAAGGGTGTGGGGAAGCTCAGTCTAGAGTAGCTGAAGGCCAAGTAGCACGGGATGGGACAAGAATTGATGTAACACACATGGCTCTGGAAATGAGACCTGTTTCTCCTGTAGGTGGTCAAGGGGAGACTGACATGGGTCTAAGGAGGTTTGACCTCTGAGCAAAACTTCCCTACAGGCAGGTTGTCTAAGCTGAGCCTTAGCCTAGCTCCACAGCTGCCATGTCTGGAGCTGACACACAGCAAATGCTTGTGAAAAAACATCTCACATGGGAATCACTCTATCCCACACTAGAGTTCTCTGAGCTGGACATCAGGAAGAGGAGGAGACCAAGCTCCTGCTTTTGAAACATGAGAGAAGACCTGGTATAGACCGTTAGACAGATCATCAAGGACTTCTAGAGGAGTTATCCTAAGGGATGGTCCAGCTGCTGGGACAAGGGAGCTGTTACCACTGAAATGGGACTGGCAGCAGCCTGAGAGTCGCCTGGAGACCTTCAGAGCAGACCCACTGGGTGGTTTCAGGTGGGTTTCCCTGGAATATTTACTAGAAATTAACTTCCCCTACTGGGAATGTTCTTGTTGATGTTTCCCTTCTACTGGTTCTGCTTCCAGAGAACCTGCTTCATCCCCATGGTGTTCACCCATACACAGCCAGCAGCCTTCACAGCTTGTCTGCATCATCGTGGTGCATCATGATGAAATAAAAAATCAGCAGTCTTAGTTTTCATCTTCAGCATTACACAACAATGCACAGACTTCTCTGGATCTACCTGACCTCACTTGCCTGATAAATACCAAAAAACATTTCATCCAAGAAATATGAAATGACAACTCTGTCACCATTTTGCAGGGTAGAAAACAGACCTCATTATTGTGCTCATCATGTCTGCCACGTTATTTTTTACATAAATCTTATCATGATTATTGCACAAAATTGTGAAAAATCCTATTTTCTGCTTGGAAGTAAGATATGTATAGGTAAAAATTGTTGTTTTGTTACCAGAAAGCAAGCTGGAATGAAAACAGTGATAAAATTCTAAAAATATACAATCTGGATAGCACTAAAAATTCTTTCAAAAATGTATTTTCCAAAAATGATTTTAACAGAAAGATTTCTTTGCAAAATTTCAATAGTGTCTGCTAGGAAAGGAATAAAAATTTGTGGTTTGGCCTCTGCCTCTTTTTTCAGACTTGGACAGAATAATCGAACAAGAGGAAGTACTGCTGAATTCTCCAGTCATTGCCTTGGTACAAGGGAGAAAAGGATGTGACACGCCAGTTAAGAACACCAGCTGCTGCTTTTTGATGTGCTGAAGAAGTTCATCTTTAGAGGCTGATGTTCATACCCAGGATCAAACAACCGATTTGGCGTCAGTGTCCACTGCCTGGTAAGGAGAGAATGTCTGATAATATATGTCCAGTAGAGAAGCACAGAGGGATGAACTTGGGATCTCTTGTTTGACCAGCAGCTGCTGCTGGCACCAGGCAAGCTGGCTTTGAAACTTATTTGTTCATCCTCTGCTGAAAGCAGATGTCTCTGCAATTAACAGAAGTCTAAACAATCAAAAGGAAAATGAGAATGGAGGCAGGACATCCAACACTATGGTGCGGGGGGATGCTGTGCAGAGCTGAGCTACACGGATGGTCCTTTTGCTCTGGATGAGCACAAAATGAATGATTTTCTAAGCTTGATTGCAAGGCTGGCTGCCCTGATCTGCTCATTACTCCTCCAGCAAGCAGCAGCAGCAATTCTGTGCACATTTTCTCATTCCACAGTAATTTTGTAGGTGTTCCTCCCCAACTCCAGAGAAGCATGTTGGTAATCTTATGAAAAATACAGCAGAACATCTGCCTCTCATGCTGAAGGAGGACACCTTGCTGAACGGCCTGCTTTTTGCTTTTCAGAAAAATCACAAATTAATTCATATTGGATGGAACCTCTGGAGGCCACCTGGTCTGACTCTCCACTCAGGATAGGGTCCTCTTCGAAGTAGTATCTCCAAGGACGGAGATTCCCATAGCTCCTCCAGGCTTCTGCTCCAGTGTTCAACCACCTCCATCCTCTATTACACCTCATTTTGCATTAGATGCTGTGTCTAAATTGCATAGCCATTTCAGCAGTGCTTCTTAGGAGAAGACAGCAGAGCTAAGAGAGACCAAGCCATAATGTTCCTCTATTTTCCAGCATCCCTACAGGACAGAACTGTACTTAATCCACTCTGCATATCAGCTGCAGGGAAGCTCAGTGATACTGTAATGTCCATCTTTCCAGGCCTGAGCAATACAGAGGGCTATAACTCTTTATCTTGTTGAACTACATCCTTTCGGAGAGCTCTCTGTCCAAAATGAATTGCAGATTCCACTCTGGGTCTTCTTGGTGAGAATAAGGTGTATGTCTGCAAGATGGTTTATGTCTGCAAGATGACAGGACGAGGGGTAATGGTTTTCAATTGGAAGAGGGGAGATTTAGATTAGATATTAGGAAGAAGTTCTTTACTGTGAGGGTGGTGAGGCACTGGAACAGGTTGCCCAGGGAAGTTGTTGATTCCCCATCCCTGGAAGTGTTTAAGGCCAGGTTGGATGGGGCTTTGAGCAACCTGCTTTAGGGAGAGGTGTCCCTGCCCATGGCAGGGGGGTTGGAACTTGATGATCTTTAAGTTCCCTTCCAACTCTAACCATTCTATGATTCTATGATTCTATGGTGACAGGTATTTTCTGGGATGCAGAGTAGATACTCTAGCACAAGCTCTTGGAGCTCAGAAAATTGTTGCTACCAAACTCTTCAATGTGGCTTTCTGGGTTACAGAAGCTTCTGAAGTTAGAGAAAAATCATCATATATGTACTTCTATAGGCATCTGCATCCCTTTG
This sequence comes from Thinocorus orbignyianus, assembly GCA_013400375.1. Classification (NCBI taxonomy): domain Eukaryota; kingdom Metazoa; phylum Chordata; class Aves; order Ciconiiformes; family Thinocoridae; genus Thinocorus; species Thinocorus orbignyianus. Next base: position 382,371 of record VXBW01007587.1, read on the forward strand.
AAATTCTTCAACAGATGGAGGATGAAGCCCTGAATCAGCTGGCCCCAAGACAGATAATTTCACAAAGTTCATGTGGAAATTTGCAAGTCTTGTTATTTGCAATAAAAAGCCCTGGGATATCTGTGCTCTTGGCCAACTCCTCCCTCGACTTTTTCTGAGAAAATAGCCAGAAAAAGACCTAACGATATTATTTCATGCATCATTCTGATGCATGTTCAGTGTTAAACATAATGGCTAGAAGTCCCCTTGGCTCAAGGGCAAATTTATTTCCTGGCTAACATCTGGCTGCAGACTAGACTTCTCTGCAATTTGCCGGTTGCTGGCATGAGTGAAAAAGAGAATTATTGAGCTCTTTACCTGCTTGCATCCAATTAGGTAAAGAAAAGTTGCTGAAGGTAAAAGCGACGCACTAATGAATGATGCAAAAGCCTTCCTCTCTGCTGGCTCCTTCTTACAGCTTAGTGCACATCTTGGCGCTCATATGAGTGGTAGATAACCACTGACATGACCTAAGCTCATCCACTTCAGAACCTTATTTCCTTGAGCAAACGCTTAAAGAAAAACTGCACACGGCAGAACAAGAAGGGATTATAATCACCCATGATATCCTCCCTGGTTCTGGCAATCAGCATCTGGTAATTTTCTGAGCCAGAATCTGCTTTAGACATCAAAACCTCCTCCTTCAAGAAAACAGGAGACATGTAGGTTCTATGGATCTATTGAAAAGAAAGAATCCTCTTACCTTCCTGTTATGCATGACACAATTCAGATGTGGTGTTGGGGGATATGGTGTAGGGGAGAAGTTTGTAGAGTAGGGTAGATGGTGGGACAAGATGATCCAAAGGGTCTCTTCCAACCTAGATGATTCTATGATTCTATGATCATGGGACAAGTGCTTATTGACCCTGTACAAGTGAGCAGAGGTGAAAACATCATGTCAGGTGCACTGCCTGTGTGAGACCTCATTGTCATCTTGCAGAGCATAACACTGATTTCCTTCCCAAACAGAAAGACAGGAGCATCTCTGTTACCCAGAGCCAGGCAGATCCATTTCCACCTGCTGTGCTCTGGCCCTCTCAGACCCACAGACACATCATCTCTGCTCACTCATGGACATAGCCATGGACCACTTTGAAAGATAAGGAACAGGTCTTTAAACTTGGAAGTACTGCATGCATTGCCTTCATGCCCCTCCTCGGTGTCCAGCTGCCTGCAGGTTTCATCAGCAATTTTTACTCCTGAGGAAAGACCCTGGGAAGGAAAGAGGCTGAGGCTCAAGGAGCAAATGCAGTTGGTGCTCAGTAATGCAGGTAGACTGCCACAGCATGTGTGGTTTATAACTTCCTTCTAAGCCTGGCATGCCGTAATCAGATTATGAAACCTTAGAATCAAGTTAATGCAAACAGATCATGCAGAGAGCAATAAAAATAAAATATCATAATAAAAAGCTAAATAGAGAACATATTCAGTAAACAGAATGCTGTAAACAAACTAACGTGTCTCTCTGCGACAATATTCAGTGAGATATGGAAGAGCCCCAAGAGATGGCATGAAAACACAGATGTTCTTTCACTGCATTAGGTGAAGAGTGAGAGAAGGGACACAACTGCAGTATGGCTCCTATGTCTCCAAGATCACAGTAGGGACAGCTCTGCCCGTGCTGGTGGAGCAGGAAGGTGGCTCCTCCTGGGGCCTTTGCTCCAGGTGATGCTCTGACTCCCAGGTGAGACTCTTGGCAAAACTATCAGCTGAACAAAACAGAGGCCATCAACTTCCCTGCTGGCCATGGCTCCTCTGCAGACAAAACCTCATCTGAGCTTGGCAGGAACAGGAGAGAAACCACTGTAGCACCTTTTACAGCGTTTCTGAAGTTTCTCTTCTCCATGAGCAATGGAGGAGCTCCACAGCTCAGTGAGGTACCAAGCTTTGTCTCTGCAGCTCTGGGAACAGTACTGAATCATCACCCTGAGCTGGGACATGATCAGAGGTAGGTAGGCAAAGCAAGAATTGCAACATTTCCCAGAAAAATTGTGAGGCTAGAATGAATTAAAGCAGAATCACCTTTACCGTCATCCCTGCCTGCAATATAGCCTGCCAAACAGTAGCATACATTTATCTGCAAATCTGCTGATTCACAAAGATCCACTGGAGTTCCAGAGAGTTTCATATTTCACTGAGCATTTCCTTCCACTCTGGCCCTTCCAAGCCCTGGTTCTTTTTGTCTCCTCCAGCAAAACTCACCACCTCTATCAGTGGTGAGTAACAACCTTATCATTATTTCAGAAACACGAGCCTTCTTCCTGAAGACGACTGCTTGGTCTGGGTCTCCTGAATGATCTTCTGCTCTTGAAAGGGGGCCTCTGGCTCCAAGTCTTCAGGTCACACCTTGTTCTTCCAGACAAGTGCTGTGCCTAGGCTGTACCCATCTGGATCAAGAGAGGCCGGGCCAACTAGGGACTGATCAAAGTTTAATGCTTCCCAGTGTATTGCTAACTCAATGAACTTGCCCTTTAGCTCTTCTTGTCATCTCTCTCAGAGCATCGTGAGTATTACAAACGTGTTTGTGATTCAGAATTGTTTGACAATTCAGTTGGGTTTCACAACATTGAGCCTTAAGGATGCATGCTAATTTTCCAGCCTGTGTATTAGTTAAGCCACTCACTGAAAGTTCATTCATTACCTGTCTGTGTTGCAAAATGTTGCCACTTTTCACCACATTTCTTCTGGTAGGGCAGCCCCCAGATCACCATCACTGTGTCATCTCCAGAACTCCATCCAGCCCTGACTGCTGTGAAGAATTCATGATTGCAAAGGTGATAAAAATACTTGTGCTGGGGTCATCAAGCTCCAAATTAAACAATGGGATGTGCTTTGCACACACAGCTTTACCGATTGCCAGGAAGCCCAGCCACAGCAGTCACTCCTTGGTCAGTCTCCTGCCATCAGTGAAGCACATGTGGTCTGTATTGCCCTAACACAGTCGCCGACTGCTGACCATTTTCACTTTGTGCAAAGCATTCATCTAGGGAAAACCAGAGTAGAAGGGGCCCATCAGCCATCCTCCTGCCCCAAGGCTGGGTGAGTTCTGCTTATGTGATTTCTGACTGATAGTTGTCTAGGCTGTAACTTAAAAACTTTGATGGCAAAAGTATCATCTCCCCAGTTAGGCTATTAAAGTCTTGTTAGGGTATGGAAAGCTTTGTCTAACAATAAAATTGTTCCTTCCTCCACGGAGATATGAATTACTGTTTGTTTCCTAACACTACTGTATATGAAGACAATCACAAAGTCCAACCTCAAGCTTATTTTTAGGACTAGATGGCCCCAACTTTTCAGTCTTCCCTGGCAGGTTGTGTTCCCTAGACCTTTGGTCATTCTCTGTGGTTTCTTTTGAATTTGTTCTGGCTGATTCATATCTCCACAATGAAATGCCAGGTGCGTGCGGTAACTCTGGGGCCTGATTCCAAACTCGCTGCAGTCAGCAGGTCTTTCTGGTGATGCTGAAATCAGGATTTTGCAGATTTGTATCTGTGTCTAAATATTGTCTTTATAATATGGGTTTTTTTCCCTTTACAGATCTATATTTTTAACATGGAACATAGGATTTCTGCCACCATTGGTCTCCTACATCTCCATAGAGGGGACTTCCATGGATAAAAGCATAAAATGCTGCCAAACACCCTGGGAAGGCCTGTCCTGCACCAGGGCAAAGAACAGCAAAGTTTGTAAATCATATAAACAGCATTTCCCCAAAGGGAAGTGAGGTAGAGACAGGCAAATAGAAACTTCAACCATCCTGACCCCACAAGAGGGACAGAAGAGGCTGAGACCTGGGGGATGGCACTGATTCACAGCCATGCCTTGTAACACGGCATGTTACCCACAGCTCATAACCAGCTACACCCTGACATTGAGGGTTGAGGAAACCAGCTGCTTTCAGGGTTTTTGACTGGCACTTTCAAGGACAGTATTTTCCCAGATGAACCTTTACCAAGCCTCTGATTGTGTGCCAGTTTGTTAAGAGCCTCTCCATGAGCTGAGTTTCTGCTCTAAAAGTGTCTACTTTTCCTAGCCTACTATTACCATTCACGCTCTTAAACATGTCTTGAAAAGTAGTTTACCACCCCTCAGAAGAGCTTTGCTTTCCTTAACAGTCAGTGAAAATGCAATTTGCAGGTGAGCTGGGTTCTAGCTTGGCATGAAACCAAGGAAACCTGAAGGCTGTCAGAGAAATTTGTATTTTCTGTGCTTGATGTATAGGGCCTCAGTGGTTCCATCCAAGGGCTGTCTGCACTGCAGTGTTTGCGCCTGTTAAATTAAGAAATTCTAGTTGAAAGCTTCATTTTGGAGTCAACCAATTACCTGCAAATTCTAGCACAATCAGGAAAAAGGGAGAAGGTAAATCATTGACCTTGATGGCAGCTGGGCTTGGGCACAGTAAGAAGCAAACCTACACAGCAAAGAGAGCAGAGAAGGCCAGAGGGAAGATGCTCAGCTTGTTGGGTTGTGCTGCTCCCACCATGCTGACCCTATTGTCAGTGCCCCACTGCTGAGCATTTCCCCAAAATGCTCAGTGAATGCATTTTTGTGTCAGAACTTTTCCTGAGGAGCCTTCTAAAATGGGACAGGTTGGTGATGCGGGCTCACCTCTGTGAATGCCTTTCAGGGCCTTCCACAAGAGACCGGTAGGAGACACAACTCTATCCTGAACTCTGAGTTAAGAGATTCCAACCACACAGCAAAGGCCTGGGGCTTTGTGGAACATGCAGATTGAAGACAGCTTGGATTGTGTGCAGCAAGATCCTCCCATACATGCAGGATGTATGTGTTTTCTGGGAGGACTGGGGAGCACCAGGAATGAGTTGAATCCTAAGGAACACCTTTGTTGGAGACATGTATAGTGGGATTGAGTGCATCCTCAACAAGTCTGCCAATGACACCAAGCTCAGTGGCATGTTTGACGTGCTGGAGGGAAGGGATGCCATTCAGAGGGACCTGGACAGGCTGGAAAGGTGGGCCCATGACAACCTTATAAAGTTCAACAAGACCAAGTGCAAGGTCCTGCACCTGGGTCATGGCAATCCCAGACAAAAATCCAGGCTGGGCAGAGAATGGCTAGTGAGTAACCCTGAGGAGAAGGGCTTTGGGGTGCTGGTGGGTGAGAAGATCCACACACCCCGACAACGTGCACTGGAGCCCAGAAACCTCCGCACCCTAGGCTACATCTCCAGCAGTGTGGCCAGCAGGGTGAGGGGGGCATTCTGCCCCTTGGCTCTGCTCTGGGGACACCCCCTCTCAGTGCTGCTTCCAGATCTGGTGCCACCAACAGCAGAAGGACACAGAGCTGTTGGAGTGGGGCCAGAGGAGGGCATGGAGATGCTGCAAGAGCTGGAGCCCCTCTGCTGTGAGTGTTGGGGAGGTTCAGCCTGGAGAAGAGAAGGCTCTGGGGAGACCTTACAGAGGCCTTTCAATCCCTAAAGGGGCTCCAGAAATGTTTTCCTGGGGTTTTGTAGCTGGAGTGGATCCACTCAGTTGTCCTTGCAGTGCTCGCCATGAGTTAAGGTCTTCAGAACCTGGAAGAAATCAATATGAATCCCCAGTGAGCAGCCCCAGGAGTGGCCAGGGGAAGGATGGAGGGAGGTCTTCATCCCAGGTGTCTGTGTGTTGTCAGAGGGAGGGACCATGGTGGGAGGGGACACAGATAGGGCAAGCAGGGTGATAGGCAGCAGGAAACTAGGGTAGCTTTGCTGCAGGAGGGCAGCAGGGCTGTGGCTCCTGGTTTTCCTGTGGCTCCTGGTTTTCCTGTGGCTAGATGCTTATCATGAAGAGAAGCCAGAAAAATAGGCAGTCAGCTTTTTTTTAGACAAGATATGTTGGGATTTATTTTTAAAAATTGGAATGCTATGCCATTTTTGTGATTTTTTTTTTCTTTTAAAGGGAAACCTGAAAACTTGGACTACAAAGAAATTCTATTCAATTTTATGTTGGGCTTTTGTTCCACTTCACTTCCAGAAATCAAGAACCTAGAAACTCGGAGTTATCCCTTGTAAAACAAGAAATAAAATAGTTCATTTTTGTGTATGTGTTTTTCTCCATTCAGAAATTACAGAAAAAGTGGGGACAGGTAAGAACAAGAATATTTGGGTTTGAATGGGAAAAGTTTTGAACTGGAAAAGGTGGTACTATATTAAAGCAGGAAAAGATGTATTTTTCAAAATATGAACAAGATACTTTTTATTCCCACATAATAATATCAGTAAAATAAGTAAAAATACTAATTATTAATAAGTAACTTTATTGATAAACATACTTGTAACTGATAATAAGTAATAACACTACCAAAATAAGAAACTTTTCATACAGACTGAGAAGAATGCAGTTTTAAATTTTTTTCATTATTTCTCGGGAAACTATAAGTTAAAAAAAAAATGGTTTTCTTGGAAATTTTTCATGCTGGAGAAAAAACAAATTTTGAGCCTTTTCTCCCAGTTCTTTTCTAAGAAGGCTCATAGCTGGGAAAGAGGACAAGGAACACTGTTTTCCCATGAGCTCCCAGATGGGTTCCCCAGACATACAGTGGCAAGAAGGACTGCACCTGCAGCAAGGGACTCAGTTTCAGGCTGAAGGAGAAAAACTTGTGGTGACTCTTACTCCTCCACCCTCTCTTAGCATTTGTCTGTTAGGGTCCCATTGTGGTTAATGGTGACTCACCAGTGGAGACAAGGCAGGTTGAACTACTCTCTGGAGGTGCCTGTTTCTTTGATGGCACAAGAGGCTGAGGGCAACTAGCTCAGATGTGGGTGTCCAGCCATGTGAGCTGCTGGGCTGGAGGAAGTTCCTTATATCTCATTCATCTTTGAGTAGATCTCAAATCTCTCCCAGTTGGCTGTTGATGTTCTGCTTAAAATATCCCATCTTCTCTCATTTCCTTGAGCATTTCAGAAGAAAGGAACAAACAGCGCTCATTGAAGCTTCTGAGCCCGGGAGCTGTGAGAAGGAACCACCACAGGCCTTGCTGCCTCTCCAGAGGCTGGCAGAGTAGGGATTATTAGTAGGGTAGACCACCCTACTATCACACACAATTTTTTGTTAGCCATATAACTAAATATGATTTGGCATTGTTGTAATTCTGTGCAGTGATGATGATGGCAGATGAACTCAAAGGGAAGCATTTCAACAGCTACATTGTTGCTGTAGTAGTATCAACAAATATGGATTCTTTCTCCTAAATACAGGGATTTTTCCTAATAAGGTAAAATTCTGTCTGCTCTACTCAAAAAGAAATGTAAAAAAGACTATAGAAGAAGGAAGCCTCTGAAATATCAATTTGTGGAGTGGGTTTGTATGGTATTCTAAAGCTTTTAGTATTTCTAAAGGAAGATCAAATTTCTGTTCAAGCAGTTTTTCTGACAATGAAAATAATTTGCTACAAAAATCAACCCCTTCTGAACTTTCTCTCAGCTCTGGAGTTCTGTGATGACATGACTCAATGCTATTTTCAATTATCTTCCTTTGACAATGAAGCACAGCATTGTCCTTTATATCAACGATTTGACAAGAGCCTTCACGCTTTCATGCTGCAGTTGCAATTCAGATGTTTTCTTTTGCTCCTAATTTTTTTAATAGACTCTTCCGCTGAGCTGATCTCAAAATGAAATGAATCCAATTTAGATTCAAACACATCAAAATGAGACTTTAAAGTCTTTTTTTTTTTTTTCCTGAAGAAATACAGCATCAAGAGAAATCTTTGAACACAAAGGAATCCCCAGGGAAGAAGATAATTTTGGCAACAGATTGTGCCATGTTCAGAGGACAAGACCTTGGGGATGTGACGATCTTCTGCTTCAGTCTCTGCTGTGGAAATATCTGAAGCAAATGCCGCTGTTCTGATCTAGGAATTATCACCCGTTTTACCAAGGAGGCTTCTGCATGAGGTAGAGCAGGAGCTTCTGTCTCCCATTCCCAGTTCCAGCTGAGTCACTCAATGCTGAGTCCTCAGAAAACCCAGAGAGGGGTCATTCTGGGAAGAAATTCAAAATGCCTCTGGGTTATGTTGCATTGTTGTTGCTGCAGCCTGGAAATACTTGAAAATCATTTACACAGATGGTGCAGCAGAGCTAGACCCAGTGGCAGATGGTAAAAAGAGAGGCAGCAGCCACAGACTGGGAACTTCAGTTATGACATCAGGAAAACCTTTACCAGGAGGTTGGCACAGCACTGTGAAAGTCCTCCAGTGGGTGGAAACATCTCAGATCTTCAAGGTCAGCCCACTGTTTGCAAATACTCCCATTTAGAGTGAGAAGCTGGAATGGAGACCTCAAATGGTCCTTCCCAACCAACCTTTCCATGACCTTTCATCTGAGAAACCATTGACAGAGAGCATCTGTCTCTATTTCACAATTTTCTTCCTACTTTAATTTTAGTATTAATACTTTATTAAAGTAGTTTAGTTCGTTCTAAACTTGTAAATCCCCTTATCTCTTCCTCTCCTTTCTTTCTGGGAGGAGGAAGGGCCATCTGTCAGTCTGGTTTTGGTAAATTTGGCTGAAACCATGACAGGGAGAAAATATTATGTCTAGACATTAGCAGAAGGGTAGATGAAGACATGTGGATACTAACTCCTGCAGAAACACCAGGAGGTCAGTCCAAGTGGAAGTGTGGCACTCAGGTGGTTAGAGAAAGGCCAGTTCTAAAGAAATAATGCCAGTGCAGATCCGGGAGCAGGAAGGTTTTACAGAAAAACAGCATTCTGTAATTCCGGTACTTCTTGGGCAGCAAACACAGGTGCAGAGTGCTCTGATCCTGTGCAAGTGATTGCCTTGTAAATCCCATCCATAGATAAACCAGGTCTGGGCTGTGGATGCAATGCGGAGGTTTCCTGGCACTGAGAAGCAGAGCAGCTTGCTCAGGAGAATCCCAGAGGTTTGTGGCGGTGATGGGGGACATAAGCTGGTCTGCCATTCTGTCTGCCACCTCTTATGGACACGGATACCCCTTGCTAGGGCAGATCCCAATCATCTCCATTATCTTCTTCAGGAAAAATGGCTTGAAACGGCTTGCTTCCTTGTTCCTTTATTCTCCCAAGGAGCTTTGTTCTGCAAGGAGCTTTAAAATGACTGGCTACTGCAGAAAAATATTACTTTTATAAAGAACCAGCAATTATGGAAATAGACTGTTTTCAGTGACAAAATGCTGGTAAGAACAACAAAAATAATTTTGCCAATCATATTGAGGTTTGCTGCCTTATGATTAAAATATTTCATGTTCCAAAGAAAAGGACCTGTCAGGTGTGCTGCAATTTTCCCATACAAAAAAATAGAGATATTGTCTGTAAAATGGTTACTTGACAAATATTTCATGACCTCTGGTTATCTATTTAGGGTCCATAACACCCAGTGAAGTAGTTGTAGTCCATTCAGTAGCAAAATTATTGCAACACATTAAGAGGAAGCAGAAATAATTGGGGTCTGGAGGGGCTGAATGCAAGGAATGATTAAAAGAGATACTTACACATAATGACTTGAGATGGTACATAATAAGTTTCTTGGAGGGTATATGTAACAAAAAGATGGGATTTGTTTAGCGTTGCACACTGGGGCATAATTAGAAGTAAAATAATTAAATTTACGCATGGAAAAATAATCTGATTATCAGGAATCATTTGCAGTTCTGAAAAAACAGTTGTACCTGCAAAGGGTTAATCGGTCCTTACAAGCTGCAGCATCTTCCCTCTCACCACATTCTTGCCTTAACTGTTCCAGGTCTAGAGCACTTCCCCCAGGTCAGGATAATCCCTCTGTGGTGCATCCATTTGGTCAGAGCTGGACAAGAAGGCTCCCTCTTTGTCAGTGTAGTTTAAATTATTCTCTTTTTTAGGAACATAAGTTTCAGCGCAGAGAGGATGCTGTTTTAATGGGCCTCTTCCTGTACAGTCCTTCAGGGTCCATGGCTTCATCAGAAGGGATGTCCCAGGAGTGCGGTCAGGTGAAGGATGAGGAGAGGCAGAGACTTCCTCCAGGAGACTTAGGGGCAGAGCACGGGTGAAGCTGCAGAGTTTGGTGGGAGGGACAGCACCCAGTGAAATAAATCCATAACTCAGAGCACATGACATGGATCAAAGCTGTTTCTCCTACTGAAAGACCTTGTGGAAGAGGGTAAGACAGTTGAAACTAAATGTAATGGTCTCATTAAAACACTGAGTGATTTTTATTCACCTAAGAATTATGTTCTTACTGAAAGACATGATTATTTCCAGGACCGCAGGCAACATTGAGATGAAGAGATGTCTGAATCTATAACAAGCTTGAAAGACTTCACTTCCAAGCACATGTCCAGCCTGACAGCAGGACAATAGCTGGCTGTTTGGTGTGTGCCTGCATGTATTAGTAGTGAAAGACATAACAAATCGCTCCACGCAGCCAAAAGAAGAGAAAAGTGGCCATTTTGTGTAAGCAGGGAAAGAACAATGGATCCCTCACAGTTTTGCACATCAGGTCTCAAGGCTGCACCTACACGGAGTAGTCAGAAGTCATCTTACAGCTCTCACCTTGGTGGTCTGAACACCCTTGTTGTGTTGGACTGTACGAGCCTGTTGCTGTTTGAAGGCAGGCAAGAAAGAGGAGGAGGGATGGTTTACTCCAAAACTGTCATCCTGTTATGAGACTGGAATGTTTCCAGGCCACACAATTGAACCTGGAAGGGCTCCTGAGCCCAGCACTTGGGGATAGGCATGAGTGTTTCTGAATGCAAACCACCAGAGACTCCAGCTGGCAGACTGGCCCAGGCTGACCATCTGGGCACACTGTCCTGTCTCCCCTAGTCCCTGGAGCATTCATTGCCAGGGGACCTGCCTCTCACACCTGGAATCACCACATCTGTCATTACCTTTACACCACTCCTGCCCCTGTGATCAGATCCCAGCGGTGTTCATGAAGTGCCTACAGCCGTACTCCAGGGTTTGGAGGTCTCATTGTAGCATGTGTCTCCTGCCAGGCTTTCAAAGGACATGCTAAATCCTCCACCAGCAGAGTCTGCACCTGAACTGGCTCTCCTGGTGATGTCTTCCCTTACTAGATGGGGGAAAAAACCCACCCAAGGTCATCTGTCTTCCGTAATCACATCACCTCCCTGTCCTCCTCTGAACGAGCCAAACAGATTGAGCTCTGTAATCACTCTGTGTAAGGCATTTTCTTTAGTCTTCGAATCACTCCCTTACAACCTTTCCCATCTTTTTACAGACTTTTAGATGGTCAGGGCTGGAACTGAGGGTGCACAGCAAGACTCTTTATCTTACTGGTGGAAGGGGAGATGCACAAGAGCTTTTGTGATGTTTGTATTGCAGAAGGAATGTACTAAGTTAATAGTAATAGCACTAATGATCTGCTTAATTGGAATTATAGAGTATTTGCAACTCACAGATTTCAACAGGGACAATGTAAACAAAATGAGAATGTCCACTGAAGAATATTTTTATATTTAGGAACAAGCAGGTGCAAATGTCTGATGCTCAGAGATGGATGTGGTTCCAGCAGGTAGCCTTGCTGTGAGGAACAAGCAACAGTAATAATAAGTATGAAAAGCATAAAGATGAAGTCCTCCATGCCAAGACAATTTCTCGCCTACAGTATGCCTGAGAGGCCACGGACCTACTGCTCCCACGGAAGCCACATTAGAATTTCATAATCATAAACGACACCTAAATAAGAGACAGTTACCTATTTTTGTTATCTTTCAATCTCACATGTTTCTCTATGATGATGATGTCCTATATTTTATTGAATCAATGTCTCGGAGTGGGGAGTACAGATTTTGTTGGCTTCAAGCAATAAGAGTCTGGAAGCAATCAGGAGAAAACAAACAGGGGGATTCACCTTCTTTTGTTGGGATTCATTTCTAACTCCTAAGAGTACGTTGGATACATTCTGTAAAATGTTAGAAGTGATATTTTTTGATCTAATCTTTCACCTTCTCTAAGACGTATTTTATTTCAGAACAATCTTCTTTTTATGTTTTAGAGGCTCTCCTGGCAGATTTTGAGACGAATCATGTCTTTGTCTAACTATTCCCTTTTGAGACACACAAAAAACCCCAACCCCCCTTCCCTCCCCCCCAACTTTCTTGGGTGAAGTTCTATTTAATTCATTGATATAGTGGAGAGAAAACCTGCACTATGCCCCAATATTATTCTTTCCATACAATGGGATATAAAATCACTGTCTCAGTCTCTCTGTCTTGTTTTTACCTTTCGATGGGTGTTAGTGACAATTTTTCTCCCCCTTCTAATACAATTAGCCATCAGTGTCACTTGTCCCCAAAGTAAGCCCTTACTCACCAGTTTTCAGGGAGAAATCAGTAATGTAAGATTTTAGTTATATTGTGAGTGCCACCAATATATTACTGCATAAACAGAGAAACCCACACAAAGGAATTCTGGGACCTGTATGACCATGTCTTCCAGGAATTACACTTTAACAGCCATGGCCAGCTGCTGAAGAACACCTTCTGAATTTTCCACAGACTTTTCCACCACCCAACACAGCCTCCAATACCAACTGCCTCTAAACCAAAACTACAAATTAATTCCACTACAGAGCATGTCTTTTCAATACTGAACATTTGCTTGTACATAAACCCAAAATAAACAAAAAACAAATGAGGAAGAATCAATGTAAGAGTGCCATCTGGTGACATCTGCCATAACCTTCTATCACAGACAGCTTCCCCTCTGCAGTGCAGAGTGGAAAAATTCAGAGACAACATCTGTGACACTACAGGAGTTTTATGAAACTGATCCATTTTCTCCACAACATTGGTCAACTTATGTAGGTAATACAAAATTGGTAGCTGAGGGCTAAGCTCTTTAAAAATCCAGCCCCAGATGTGTAAATACAGGTTCAAAGTGCCTGTGTAATATTCATCGTCATGCATGCAAATTGAGTATTTGTCCTTGCAAATGGCTAATTAGGTGCATCGGACATGGCACTGGGATAACTGCACACACAAATTAAGTCTGTGCTTCAGTGCTGAAGTGGCCTGAAAAGCTGTCTCAGGATTTCTTACCCTAATTTATTTAGATATTAACATCTTGTATTTATGTAAATGTCTGTCATGCTTGAATGTTATGAAAGGCAATTGTGACAATTTGAACACAACTTAATGTCATATTCTGGCTCTAATGGCTTTTCTTGTCCTAAAAAGGTTAATTTCTGTTGTGGCCCAATTTAATCCAGTTTTCTACTGGGAACCTGCTCTACTTAAGAAAACAGAAGTCCAGGATGTATCTCAGGAAGAAATTACTTGGAGGTATTGTTTGTGAATATTTCCACATTCTCTCCACTTGTAGAGACCGCACAAGACCAAGAGTCTCATTTAAATAGGCTTTGAGTGGGGCTTTGGCTCTGTTTGCTCAGCTTGAACTTTACCCAAGCAGCTAAGGTTTGAGAGACCTAGTAAACATTCTGCCTGATAACCACAAGGACCAGTCACATTTTCTGGGTAAGTAAGTAACAAGCCTCTGCAAGAAAACTGGGAAAATTGAAGCAGTCACGTAACTTTTTGGGAGACAGCTTTTGTCTTTTGCATATTTCTGCTCTTTAGAAATGATATCATAGAGCATACAGAGCAATGCTTCTTGGCATGGTTTTGATGTGGGCCAAATAGCACGGTCCAAGCAAATTGCAGGTGTGGTTGGGGAATAGGAACAGCCCTGGGACCATCCCCAAGGCATGTGACCCTCTGTTCAGGAGGGCAGGAGACTTTGTCAGCAAAGGTACAACTGTTCCATGCCAGCTCAGAGACTGGGTACGTGCTGGGACACTCACAATGTCCAGGGTATCTGGACGCACAACATTTCAGATGCTGTGCTGGGAACATAGTTCAAGTTGTTGTCTTCCTGCTAAATGCTCTGGGGCTTTGATCATTTGAGGTATCACAGCCCCTACAGTACAGGGGGCTTAAAGATTCCAGAGGAACAGTTTACAGTCCATAGACAGTCAAGAAGTAAAAGGAGAACCGGAACCAAACTGCCAAATAGTCCTGTGGCAAGCTGAGGTGCAACCTCCCCTGACCCACAAGTACCCACCAGGAACAGGAGTGGGTCTGATCTGCCAAACCGGGGCTCTGCTTCCCAAATCAGGTACGTGTGTCAACAGTAGAAGATAACACTCACCTGAAAAACAGACCCTCCAGGAATGCCGTTCATTCATTTCAAAATACAGCTTGTGGGCAAGGAGAAGGTTCAGGAAGGCTCAGCACACCTCCCTCATCCTGCACACTCATCCTCCTGGCTCCAGGAGATGTATACCTCCTCTTCGCTGCACTGTTGTATTCAGGATTGCAAAAGGGTTTGATGGAGAAGCACAATACAACCTGTTTTATCTGTGCCCTGCCAGATTTTAGGGCAACTCAGAGACTCTGTGAGTTGCAGCAAACACTGCCTGGTCCCCTCCAAACTCCACGATGTTAATTGCTGCCAAGACGCAAGACCTCGCAGCTTGCTGCTCCCCACCCTTAGGTGGAGTCTGTGCTGAGCTGCAACCTCCTGCACAATCCTGCCATGTCTCCCCTTCTGCCAGGCACACACAGTTTGGGAAAGACTCTCTCCTGGGCAGGTTTGCTCTTCCGAGGCACAGAAATGACCTTCTTACCAGACATTTCTATTATGCTCTGCTTTTCTGCTACAAGAAGTACAGCACTGGGTACCACTGCTGCAGCGCAGCACCACACTCCCAAGATTTTGTGTGGCTACATCTCCAAGACTCCAACTTCAGCTATTCATTATTAGAGTCACTTGCCTCACATTTACCACACGTGATTTTGACAGAGATCTCAGCTATTATCTCTGGGCATTTTCCTCTGGACTAATTTAGCCTTTCTATCACTAAGTTTGTTAATGGTGACAAACAACATGGTATACAGGCTGAAATGGATTTCTGTCATTCCAGAAAATTTAGGACACAGGGATCTGCAAAATATGACCTCAATTTAAGTCCATCGTTGTCTCCTTCTGAAATTTCTCAGCTGGAATAAATATCATTACCCAGACCAGGGAGACTGGCTGAGTGAGTGGATTGCAACACGTGTACCTGGAGTGGAAGAAATGCAGCTAAAAATCCTACCTCTGTGACAGGAACTGTGAAAAATGGAACTGGTATTCCCAGAGGTCCAGCAAGGACCCTGAAGAGTGACTAGCTGAAAGTTGACCTTTTTTTTCCTTTTGGTTCCAGAAGAAATTTCATGGTTGGCTTGAGAAATGGCACTTAGAAAACATTCAGTGAAATAAAAAAAACACCACCCCAAGTAGTGCCACCCCACCCCTGAAAGAAAAGAAAAAAGGAAAAAAAGAAAAAGCAAAAAAAAAAGAAAGCAAGCTCTATGTTCTCCTGAATATAAATATTTTCACAAGTTCATGCAATGGTGCTTGGGCAGCAGTGTATAAAGACACAACCTCGTTTTTCCTGAGAATAAAGCTTTTTATATAGGAGCAAACAAATCGGTCACAGGATGAATTGGGGTACAAAGAGGAAGGGAAAAAAACCTACTCTGGTAGGTTTTGGATGAGGTTATGCAAAAAGCACTACCAGTACTGTGGGGGACAGCATGAGCCAGCCCAGCCCAGCAGGTATGCAAGGAACAGCAAGGATTTCCTACAGGAACAAAAATTAAGCAACTTGTGGCAGGGATTTAGTGCTCCATTCGGAAGGTAAACATTATACAAGGTTGTGCAGGGGATGGGAGGGTGAGTGATGCTGGAACTTGTAGAACATGTGGAAAACATGGAGGTGAGGGTGAAGTGTGCACTTAAACACAGTCGGTGCTCAGTGGCCTGAGGTCCAGATGGAGGGCAGTTACAAGTGGTGTCCCTCAAGGGTCTGTGCTGGGACCGGTACAGTTTAATATTTTTATCAACAATATCAACAGACTATCAGTACAGGCTGGGGGACGAGGTATTAGAAAGCAGCACTGAAGAAAGGGACTTGGGACTGCTGATGGACAAGAGGCTGGACATGAGCAGGCAGTGTGCACTTACAGCCCAAAAGGCCAATTGCATCCTGGGCTGCATCAAGAGATGTATTGCCAGCAGAACCAGAGAGGGGATTCTGCTGCTTTACTCTGCTCTAGTGAGACCGCACCTGGAGTACTGTGTGCAGGTTTGGAGTCCTCAATATGGGAAGGATGTGGACCTGTTGGAGAGGGTCCAGAGGAGGGCCACGAAGATGATCAGGGTGCTGGAGCACCGTTGCTACAAGGATAGGCTGAGGGAACTGGGGTTGTTCAGGCTGGAGAAGAGGAGGCTCCGAGGAGACCTAAGAGCAGCCTTCCAGTATCTAAAGTGGGCCTACAGGAAGGCTGGGGAGGGTCTGTTCACAAAGGGCTGCTGTGATAGGATGAGGGGCAATGGATTTAAGCTAGAGAAGAGTAGATTTAGATTAGACATTAGGAAAAAGTTCTTTACTATGAGGGTGGTGGAACACTGGACCAGGTTGCCCAGAGAGATGGTTGAGGCCCCTTCCCTGGAGATGTTCCAGGTGAGGCTTGATGAGGCCCCGGGCAACCTGGTCTAGTCAGGGGTGTCCCTGCAACTGCAGGGAGGTGGGACTAGATGACCTTTGGAGGTCCCTTCGGGCTTTGATGATTCTATGATTCTATTCTACGGTTCTATGATCTCTGACAGGAAAAAAGTTTCAAAAGTGCTGAGATGAAAGGATAGGTAAGCCCTGCAGAGTGAGGAGGAGGTTGGCAGGGGGAAATGTCACAGGCTATTAGCCTCTGCAAAACAGGGAGAGAAAAGAGTCGTTGGCATTTGTGTTACAGGAAAGGGTCAATAGGAACAAGCTGAAAATGCCGTGTCTCCACAGCGTCCCTGATTTTCAATCTTCAGTAGAGTTATGAAATTCTAGTTCCTACATTCTCCTTGTGAAGGTTTCAGTTCCTTCTGAAGACTGGGACACTGAGGTCAAGGATGAAGTAGCCATTTTGTTAAAAAATATTCTCTCAGTAATAACTGTTTTTACCTGGGCTTTATAGATTGTTTGTATGAGTTAATTCTGGTAGTTACTGGTTGACCTCAGCCCAAGAGCTTATGGGAGAGCATCTGGTTTGCAAGATAATACATGTACATTTGGCATTGGCATAAATGAAATCCTTGGGGTTTGCTCTGCTTTGCACACACGGGTCATTGTAACTGCGGAGAGACACTGACAGATCTCATGTAGTTTTATGTTTACTGTGTTAACAAACTTGGTGCCACTTGCCATTTCTTGGTCTATGAAAGTTTTCCCCCAGTCAGAGGGGAAGCTTCACTTGAAACATAGGGATAATGCATCTGGGAAAAATAAATTTGTGGCATAATCTTCTCTTGGTATAGGCTGAAAAAATTTACAGCCATATACATCTACCTCAGACCGTCATTTTTCTTCATGGCCCCCAGCACAGGACTCTGTGAGTCAGGGGGAGATGTGCAGTTGGAGGGGTGGGAGCTTCCCCTTTTATTATAATAATCTCCTCTGAAGTGTCTTGATAACTCGTACATAAATGTGATGTATTTCCTGGGAGACTGTCTCATGCACTGAAAATCATCTTCAGTTTGGTGAGGCCTTGCTAATTCTTCTCTGAGCAGATGTGGTGATGTCTGAAGGCCTGGCCGTACATCACCACTCTGGGTACTTTCTGCAGAGTTGTGGGGTTTTATGAAGCATGTAAATGGGCTTTTAAGAAATAAGTTGCAAGATGCCATTTTCATGCATCACTTTAGTATAGGGATCTGCTAGAAAAGCATTCCGTGTAAGAGTAGAGTTGCTGGATCTGTCCTGGAAGAGAAACCAGGTCTTCATCCCTAGGAATGTACGGGCTTTCATGTAAGTGCTCTAAGCACAACATACACCTGGTAAAGTGAGACATCATGATGAATACAGTCCAAAAGCATAGTGACCAGTGTCTGGAAAGTCAGCACTCCAACGGATTCTGGAGCTGCTTCTCATCCTCCCTGGGAGTTTGGCTACCCCTCTCAATGTCAGCTCTGAGTTGGTGTGACCACGAGACCTGGGAGAAGCCTTGTTGGTGGCCTGCCTTCTTTGGGCCCAGAGCTGCTCTGAGACTGTGCTGCTGATGTGCCTGTGCTCACTGATCCTGAACCCACTGTGCTGAGGTCCTGCCTTGACCATGGGCCTGTCATGTCATTGCAGACTTTTCTGACCACCACCAGGCTTTCAGCTGACTCAGCTTACTGTCACCAGACCTGCCCTGCTCTGCCGCTACATAGATTGTGGGAGTGCATCACTGCCCAGCGAGGCCACTGTGTGCCCGTGGCTCCTGGTTGCCCTCCCTGTGCACAGTGGCCCACTTTTGCAGTGATAACTGTTGGAATGGGTTTAGCAGAGGGCCACCAAGATGATCAGAGGGCTGGAGCACCTCTCCTATGAGGACAGGCTAAGGGAACTGGGGCTGTTCAGCCTGGAGAAGACTCCAGGGAGACCTTAGAACAGCCTTCCAGGATCTGAAGGGAGCTACAGGAAAGCTGGAGAGGGACTCTTGGTCAGGGAGTGGAGTGACTGGACAAGGGGGAATAGTTTTAAATTGGAAGAGGGGAGATTTAGATTGGATATTAGGAAGAAATTTTTTCCTGTGGGGGTGGTGAGGCACTGGAACAGGTTGCCTAGAGAAGCTGTGGCTGCCCCATCCCTGGAGGCCAGGCTGGATGGGGCTTGGAGCAACCTGGTATGGTGGGAGGTGTTCCTGCCCATGGCAAGGGGGTTGGAACTGGATGATCTTTAAGGTGCCTTCCAACTCTAACCATTCTATGATTCTATGATAATGGGAATGAAACCAGATGAGTGTTTGAAGCTTTTAGGTACTGGTTTCCTGGAGTTCATCAACTCTGGGGCTCAGTTGTTCCCTGTTTGCAAGCTATGCAATAAACACATCTTGGTCCATCCTGCTGAAAACTTACATTTTGGGCTACGTCATGTATAAATGTGACCGATCCAGGACCATTATTTTTCTCAGAAAAAGGTACAGATTTAATGGATGGTCAGTGCCTCTGGCTCCTTTACTGGGAGGCAAAAAGCAATAGGGAATGTGTCATTTTTCAGGGCCCTGTAAGAGCTGGGAAATCAAGCATTGCCTTGTAGGGAAGCAGAGTGCTGGGAACCAGGATCCCAGGGGAAGGATTTAAATTGGGGTCCAGAATAGCAGAGGGGCTGCAACGGGAGATAGTGGGGGAAGGAGGCAAGAGCCAAAGTGGGCTCTTCAGGATGGGGGAAGGGGTAGAAACGTTTCCCTATTCTCATGGATCTGCATGATCTGATCAGAGTGGGAGTATAGATCTTGTTTAAAGTACGCATATGTATCCATACTTATATATGTATAGGAGGGGGAGGTGTTTGAGCACTGAAAATAAAGCCAGATTAACAGATGGGTCAGGAGTTCTGGGTCAGGTCATTTGCCTGAGGTGGGTAATAAAACAGCAAGAGGGAGATGCCCTGCCCAGCTGGGCAGATGGAATGACCAGAGTCTCCAGGATCTCCAGTTGATGACTCTCCAAGACAAAGGCAGACAATGTTTCTTGGCGGGGAGATGGCTCAGAAATAGCAGAACTCCGCCTCAGTCCCCACTCTTGGAAACCTGCATGGCTAGAGATACACCTCACTAAAAATGTTCCCTGCTGCAGTAAGTGATGGGATGGTGTGGGAAGCACAGAATCTGTCCCACGGAGCAATACATCAGCATGAACTCGGCATCCCGTCATGCTGAGGGGAATAGATTTGTGGAAGAGATATTTAAGGGACACTTAATACATTTCATGAATCACAGAAAGGTGAATTTATATCTTCGGGGGGTCATGGCAGTTTAACAAGGTTTTGGCTGAGGTTCTAATGGCTTATCGCTGAAATGTAACTATTATAACATAAAATTTAAAGGTCTTGGCCGGATGAAGCAGCTGAATTTAAAAGTACTCTGGAACCACTGATCTGAAGCTAAAATCTCCTCTTGTGTGCCCTGGTGTAAATCTGGAGTTGCTCCACCAAATCTGGTGGTGTGAGCTGCTTTTGCCAGATGTGACTGTGCTTCTGTATCTCCTCTCTTTGACAAATGAGGCTGCAGCCTGGTGAACTAACTGCAACTTCTCATGCCCTCTCAGCCTGCACAAAGTCCACTCCACCCATTTTCCTGCACTTTGCAAAGTTTTCCCATTACATGGAAATAGCTTTAGTGCCTTGCAGGAAAAGCCTAAGGGCTTGGCTGTGCAAATTTCAAATGAAGGATTCACAAGACATCAGAGCAGCCTTTTCTTGAAAAGCATTTTCTTACAAGAGCTATTGTCTCCCTACGCTAAGCACTTTTTGTTGTTTGTTTGTTTATTTGTTTTGTTTTTCCCCAACAGAAATGGAGATTATTTTCTGGTAAAGGGAGTTCTTTCAGATGGACAGGACGGCACAATGGACATATATATATTTATATATATATATGCACCTCTGTGGAAATTTTTCTACAGGTACACAGTTTTTCTTTACATCTCTTTGCTCATGAAGCTACTCATACTGGAGATACTGAGTGTAGGAATGATTATTTCAACACCAGTGTAGACATCTGGTCCTCTGAGACAGTGGGCTCCAGACATCCTTTTCCATCCTTCTCCATCCAGCTTCCCCTTCCTGTTTCCAGTTCCAAAAAGCAGAGCAGTGTGACTTTCTTGGCAGTGTACATCTTCTGCTACAGCAGCTCTTATCAGCCTCTTTGGTGCTGATGTCCCCAGTGTCCATGCTGAGATCATCCCGAACACCAACACAATGATAAGCATTTTTTCTGGTAGCTGTTTTATTTGGTAACAGGAACCTTATGGATTTTCTTCATTTGGTAGCTGTGTTACAGCCCTGGCATTATTTTTCACTACTTATCAGTTGGCCACATTTCAGGTGTTTCTGCAGGTTTATGAGGAGGCTCTGGAGTGAGCCCAGTTCCACCAGGTGAGGTGTAGTTGGAAATAAATACCAGACTCTTAACTGCTGAGAGAGAAACAGTAATTTTCTAGGGTATAATTAATTTCTTCTGAAGATAGATCTCCAGAACAAGTCAAATGAATGGATCCAGCAGTGCTTCTTCTCTCCTTAACTCTCTATAAGAGCCTAAAAGATGAGCTCTGAAAGAGACCTGTATATTGTAGGCATCTGAAGTTATTCCTACACAGCATCTACTTTTGGATTTTAGAAANGAGAGGAGAGGAGAGGAGAGGAGAGGAGAGGAGTCAAGTCAGGCAGGATTCGGGAATCTGCTGGGCATGATTGATGAGCACTTCTCTTAGCTTTTCTAATAGAAGATTATTTTTATTTTCTTGGCTTTGTTTTTCTGGATTTTTTTTTTTAAATAAAAGATATCTCTGTCTCTGGATGTAATAAAATCCTGGAGTGGTGCAGAAAGGGAATTGTTGTGGATTCAGTGTTGGGAAAATGAAACCCTGTATCCCTGATGGAGCAGCACAGTATGCCTGACAGCTAACAAGAAATTAATTTGGAATGCTTTTACTGCTTATTTACTTGCTTGTCATCTTTACTATTGCTGTNGGAAATTTTTCTACAGGTACACAGTTTTTCTTTACATCTCTTTGCTCATGAAGCTACTCATACTGGAGATACTGAGTGTAGGAATGATTATTTCAACACCAGTGTAGACATCTGGTCCTCTGAGACAGTGGGCTCCAGACATCCTTTTCCATCCTTCTCCATCCAGCTTCCCCTTCCTGTTTCCAGTTCCAAAAAGCAGAGCAGTGTGACTTTCTTGGCAGTGTACATCTTCTGCTACAGCAGCTCTTATCAGCCTCTTTGGTGCTGATGTCCCCAGTGTCCATGCTGAGATCATCCCGAACACCAACACAATGATAAGCATTTTTTCTGGTAGCTGTTTTATTTGGTAACAGGAACCTTATGGATTTTCTTCATTTGGTAGCTGTGTTACAGCCCTGGCATTATTTTTCACTACTTATCAGTTGGCCACATTTCAGGTGTTTCTGCAGGTTTATGAGGAGGCTCTGGAGTGAGCCCAGTTCCACCAGGTGAGGTGTAGTTGGAAATAAATACCAGACTCTTAACTGCTGAGAGAGAAACAGTAATTTTCTAGGGTATAATTAATTTCTTCTGAAGATAGATCTCCAGAACAAGTCAAATGAATGGATCCAGCAGTGCTTCTTCTCTCCTTAACTCTCTATAAGAGCCTAAAAGATGAGCTCTGAAAGAGACCTGTATATTGTAGGCATCTGAAGTTATTCCTACACAGCATCTACTTTTGGATTTTAGAAACTGATCTGAGCAACAGTATTTAGGAAGATGCTGTATGGGTGTCTGATGCTGAAGGATGCCAAGGGCAGAACCCTGGGATGGGTCAGTCAGGGAATTGTTCACAGTTTTGAGCAGGGTGGAGAAACAGGGAGGCTGGTCACAGGAGACTGTCCTGTAAGTACCTGGAAAGCAGGAAAGTACCTGGGTCCAGTGCTGCATCCAGGGGAAGGGAAGGGAAGGGAAGGG